>QRFJ01002404.1:0-63875 GCA_006176705.1 Cocos nucifera
TTAAGATTCTTCTTGCTGCTCCATAATGCTTCTGACTTGGACTCTGCATGAATCTTGATAGGAGACTTATTGCATACATGATATCTGATCTTTTAGCTGTAAGATATAGAAGACTTCCAATAAGACTTTTGTACTGTGAACCATCAACCTTTTCGGATCTATCTTTCCTTTGTAGCTTATCGTTGTTGACCAAAGGAGTAGCAACTACCTTGCAACAATTCATTTTGAATTTCTTGTGAGATGAAAATTCCTTCTTCATCTTGAATTATCTCAATTCCAAGAAAGTAGTGCATCAAATCCAAGTCGATCATTTCAAAAGTTTTCATCATGTGTTCTTCAAACTCTTTAAACATTCTCTCTCATTATTTCCCGTGTAGATAAGATCATCCATGCATAGAGAAACTATGAGAGTATCAGAGTTACCTTAGATCTTGATGTAGAGAGTAGGCTAGCCTTTTCTCCTGAATCATTGATTAGTGAAATAGTTGTCAATCTGACTATACAAGGCTCTTGGTGCTTGCTTTAAACTATAGAGAGCTTTTTTTAACCTCAACACCTTGTCTTCTTGGCCTTCTACCATAAACCCTTATGGTTGCTCCACATAAATTTCTTCTTCAAGAAATCCATTTAGGAATGTAGACCTCACGTTCAATTGATAGAGCTTTCATCTCTTTTGGGCTACTAGAGCAATTAAAGCTCTTATAGTGTCGAGTCAAGCTACTGGAGCAAACATCTCGTTGTAGCTAATGCCTGGTATCTATGAATATCCTTTATCCATGAGCCTTGCCTTATGCTTTTGTATTGAGCCATTTGGATTGAGTTTTGTTTTGTACACCCATTTGACTCCGATGATCTTTTTTTCTTTTGGTCTTTCCTCCACTTCTAATATGTTGTTCTTTTTGATCATGCTGATTTCTTCTTCCATGGCACTTACCCATGCGTCTTGCTTTACAGCTACTTCAAAGCTTTCGGGCTCCATGGTTACATAGTTGCACCTTTCATAGATATTTATCAAGGATCTTACTTTTCTTGGTGGGAATTTTGGTGAAGAGACTTCCTATACTTGGGATGACTCTGGAGCGTCTGGAGAACTTGGAGTATCATAGTTATCTTGATTGATTTCTTCTTATCTTGGTGTAGATGGTTGCTTAATAGGCATATATATATTCTTTCTCTCGACTTTCTCTTCTTTCCAATTCCATGCGGCATTCTCATCAAACTCTACATCTTGACTAATGATGAGCTTTTTTGTTTTCAGATTATACACTTGGTAGCCTTTGGATTCATTGTTGTAGCCCACAAATATTCCTCTTTCGATCTTTTCATCTAGCTTGCTTCTTTTCTGGTCAAGAATGTGCACATAGCATATGCAGCCAAATATTCTGAGATGTTCTGCAGAGGATTTTCTGCCACTCTAAGGTTCAACAGGAGTTTTATCTTAAACTATTTTTGTAAGACACCTATTTAGTAGATATACGGTTGTATATACCGCTTCTAGTATTTGGAAGCCCTTTCTCCTTTAATATCGATCTTGCCATCTCCATCACGGTTCTGTTTTTTCTTTCGAAGACTCTATTTTGTTCTAGTGCATATCCAATGGTCAGCTGTCGATCTATACCTTCTTCTTCACAAAATCTATACATGTTCTGATTATGTGATGGATTCCTTATAGGTCTGTAAATATTAGTGTGAATAAGCTCTAGTGCTTTCTTGGCTCGCCATGATTGTTCAAATGGAAATGGTTGCTGGTGTTATTTGCCAAGTAAGCAACCTTCACAAGCTTCTTCAGTTTCTTTGATCTTGGACAAATCTCTCATCATATTTTTCTGATGTAGAAGATTTAGACTGCGATAGTTAAAGTATCTGAATCTTTGATGCCACAACCATGAATCATTTGCTTGCACCTTCAAGGCGGTGTCATGCCTCCATTGGATAGGAAAATCTCTATAATCTCTCATTTTTACATGTGCTATAACAAGTTTTTTATTTTTGTTGTCATATATAGTACATGTTTCTCCTTCAATATGTAGTGTATACCCACGTTGCATCATCTGACCAATACTTAGTAGATTCTATGCAAGGCTAGAAAATTGAAAAACATTATTTATGTATCTTGTATCTTTTGGTGTTTCTACTGCAACTATTCCTATACCTTTGACCTAAAGAAAATCATCATTCCCTAGTCTAACTTTTGATTGAAAGGTTGTATCCAGCTTGGAGAAGATATCTCCATATGGTGTCATGTGGTTAGTGTAGCCACTATCTAGAAACCACTTGTTTGGTGATTTTTCGGTCGAGCCTTGACCGGTGAAGAACAAATTTTCATCCTTCTTGCTCTCCTCTATGTAGTTAGCTTGATAGGTATTTTTGAAGCGGCAATCTTTTTCAATGTACCTGAATCTTTTAAAGTTGTTACACTGCTGCGTGCTTCGAAACTAGCAATCCTTTTCTAGATGACTCCTCTTCATGCAAATTCCATATGGAGGATTTTTGGCTTTGCTATCTCCTTGATTCACAACTCCCTTATGATTTTCTTTTGCTCTAGAAGCTTCTCCTCCACATATATTTTAATTAATTTTTCTCCAATCATTTTTGGATTTATGAAACCTTATATTTATTTTTGTTTGGAAGGTGTTTTCAATGATTTCTTCATTATGCCTTCTCAATTTCTTTTCATAAGCTTCCAATGATCTCACTAGTTCAGTCATTGATAAGAACGATAAATCTTTTACTTGCTTAATGGTTGCAACTATGGGATCATATTTTTTTATGACTATGATAAGAATTTTATCTACTACCTTTTTGTCAGTCATATTTTCTCCATATAATTTCGTCTGATTAGCAATTTTTTTTAATTTTAGCATAATATTCTTCTATGGTCTTAAAATCCTTCATTTTTAGACTTTCAAATTCTCTTCTTAGATAATAGAGCTTGATGGATCATACCTTTTCTGTGCCATGAAACTCCTTCAAAATATCCCATGCTTTTTGTACAGTGCCTACATCTGTAATTCCTGTGAAGATTGTGTCTCCCATAGCCTGCTGGATGACAAATAAGGCTTGTGCATCCTTTTATTGTTGCTCCTCTACCTTAGAAAGAGTATAAGTATTTATTGAGATCTTTATCCCATTTTTAATAATATCCCATAATTTTTGTGAGATAAAATATGTCTTCAATTTTAAGCTCCAAAAATCATAGTTTTCACTAGTAAATAGTGGTAGAGGGACTAAAGAAAAATTTACGATAGGTGTAGACATGGGTTTAAGGTAGAAACTTGGATATATGTTAGATAGAAAGAAAAAATAGAATAGGTATTTGGTGAATGAACCTTATGCCCAGTATTGGAAAGAACAAGCTCTGATACCACCATTAGGATGTGGAAAGGAGTGGATATGGAAGATTGAATTTGAAATAGAATTTTATTATATTGAAGGAGGAAGATTTTATAAAAGGCTGCTGAGTACAATAGCTTTATGGAATCTAGTAGGCTTAGTATGAATATTTGGATGTAGGCTTAGTAGGAATATTTGAGTATATTTTTTTAACTTATCACGTCAGTAAGGCAACATTGCCTATTTATAGGCTTGATATTTACCATCTATATATGATGGTTTTTTATTATTTAATGCTTTGATAGTTTTAGATTTTGCCGGATTGTCTTCTTCATTGTCGGTGAAAGTTATTTCCATCATATTCTAGCAAATTCTAGAAAAGTGGGACTTCTTAATAATGTCCACCCATCCAAGAAAGAAGAGGGACCAGAGAAACTAATGAAATCCTGAACTTGGCACCCCCATCTCGCTTGTGTCCCCCCTTGATCAGCCACCCATACTTTCTTGCATGTTATATTTGTCATTTCCAAGCATTTTAGTGCAGTACCGATGATGCAATGGATGCCCTTACAAGAAGGAGCTTTTATGATTTTATGTTATATCTTATTCTTCCTAACTCAAAATATCATCATGTAATTCTTAAATTTTTTTATAAAAAATAAAGAAAAAGAAAGAACAACTGTTAGCTTGAGGAAATGAAATTTTCAATTATAGATTATCTTGTTTGAGATGGTAAGATAGCATGACATGGCATACTCATCCACATGTGTGATCGAGAATTTTTTGCACTTTTAGAAGATATGGCCAACCAAATTAAGTTAAAATTATTTATTTAAATAAAATGAGGCATTAGCTGAAAAGTATCTTGGATCAAGTAGTTTCAATAAGAAATGTTTTTAAGTGAAAAAGTGTACCATGTATGATTCATGAGCTACCTACTTATATTGTGTAAATGGTTAGTTTTGATGAGCGGTAAGCAATGTAAAAAGTAATCAACAATTTTAATAGAATTAAGGTGTCTTGTATAGTATGGGTCTCCTAAAATTTATAATTGAACAATGCCTATTAGTAGGGATCATGCCTATTAGAGGAATCACTAAATGAGGAATCACCTATCTACATTAGCAGTACCTTAAACAAACATGAATTTACTCTGTCCCAATGACATCTAAAGGCAAGATGCAAGAATTTTCAGAATATAAACCCATAAGGAAAAAGGATAACAAAAATAGTGGCAATAATTGCAAAAGAAATTATTGAGTTCATTACCTTATCTTTAGCAAGCTAAGGAAGGTTGAGCAGAATTTTGAGTGGCTCGATGTCAGCTGCCATCACGATGAACTAGGAGATAGCTCGATTTAAAGTCGTTGTGGCTATTCAAGATAATTTCAAAACAAAGGTATGTGTTGAGTGAAATTATTCTAAGTGGGGCATAAGTAAAGAGAGATGATTGGGATCAGATACCTTCATTGGCTAGATGAGATTCAATATAATTATTGTAAGCTAGAAATCGGCCAATGGATATGCCTTCGTGTTCATAGCATCAGTGTGTATATATATATATATGTGTGTGTTAATTCTCATTCTTCTTATTTTCAAAGGATAAAGAGTAAAGTAGAGACATTGAAACTTAGATTCCTTCTGCTTCATGAGAGAGAGAGAGATGGTTGGGAGGGGTTCATGTAGCGTAGAGGCATGCCCTAGATCGGGTGGCCATGGCCATGCATTTTTCTCGATTTTCTAGGTTAAGATATTAAGCATTGGCACATCGAGTGAGAAATCCCATTTCGCTGGCTCAAATTTCATGTACAAGCAGGGTGGTTCCTAGGCTTGATAATTTAGCTGGTCATAAGAGTATTTTAATGCAATCAAGTAACTTGAACAACAGACTTTCTAGTATTTCTACTATAAATTTTAATTATATATTTTTTTCTTCAATGAAGTCATTTGGGACTGCATAGTAAGAGTAATACATTTTTTTTATATGAGTGCATCGATGAACAAATTTATTCCTAAAACTAGAATTATTTTTTTTATTTTATTCATGTGCATAGATTTTTTTTTTTTTTTGCATGAATGCAAAAATAACATATTTTTTCTTATATATATATATATATATATGAACTTTCTAAAAAGTTAATTTCTTCATGATTTTCTTTCTAATTAATTTAAATTTTAGAAAGCGAATAAGTTTTTTCTCTTTTTTTTGTTTAATAGATATATAAATATTTATTCCTGTATCTTTATTAGTTGTTGTAGCTGTTCCATCCAATAGACTAGTGGAGCAATATGTGGTGGCCTTTCTGGTTGATGATGATTAGTCTAAAAAAAAAGTTTTCTAAAATAAAATCTTAATAATTAGTAAAAAATTAAAATATTTTTTTAATAATATTTTATTAATAAATAAAAAAAATATTAATTTTTAAAAAATATAATTTTTTAATTATTTTATTATTTATAAATATATTTTTTTTTGGAAGAGATGGAGTGTAATAACCGTTGCTCAGCATCTTGTCCAAGTCTAAATCATCTTGCAGTATATTATTTTTTTATATTTTTATTATATATTTTATATCATCATCATCATCATCATAATTATAAATAAAAATAATTTATGATTTTAATTTTTATTTTACAAAAAATTTAAGATAACATGCAAAATATTCCTCCGAACAGCGTGGGAGCCTGTCCGTGGAGCCATTCGCTGACGCGAATGATCAGCTGACTGACACCGCCGCATCCGATGGCCACCCGCTAGTTCCAACGCCTCTTCCAAAAACCCTAAAAAAATCTCTGTCCCCAACCTTCAAAAAAAAGGGATGCCGCTGTCCTCCGTGTTCTCCCCTCTCCTCCCCTCCAAAACTCCGCAGCCCAAGAGCGTCCCCTGCTTCGACCTCGGAAACAATGGGCTTCGCCCTCCTCCCAAAAGGATTTCTTGCCCTTCCATCCCTCGCAGCAATCGCGGCCGTTCGATCGGCATCAGATGCGAGATGAGGGACGACTCCTTCTACATGAGGAGGTGTGTGGAGTTGGCGAGGAAGGCAATTGGGTGCACGAGCCCCAACCCCATGGTCGGCTGTGTGATCGTTAAGGACGGAGAGATCGTCGGCGAAGGGTTCCATCCCAAGGCTGGGCAGCCTCACGCCGAGGTATCCCATACTTCTGCTTCGCCTCTCTGTTTAATTCTTAAGTGTTCTCTCGGATGCAATAGCATGGTCCGTTCTGTTTTTCCATTCCATCTGTCTCCTGCTATTGGATTGATGGTTTGGGTAGTATGTTTAGTTCATTGATGCGGCTTTTAGCCAAGAAAAATGTAATCTTTGATTCGGAAAGGTGGTCAGGATAATTTTTTTTTTTTAAACATTTTTCTGCTATTAGATTAATAATTAGTCCAGTAGTTTTAGTATACTTATGCGTTATTAGCTAACAAAAATGTAATCTTTGATGCTATGTAATTTTATCTTCATTTTTATTCTGTTGATGAGCAAGAATTCGTTGATATTTATGTATTGGAAGTGTCCCCCACTTCTTCTTTTTTTTGATGCGTGTGTGTTCATTTTGTTGTATAATTTGAGGGTGAGTCTTGGCAAAACAGTAAGGTTGCTCCATTATGACTTAGGTGTCGTGGGTTCAAAACATGGATCAAGCCTTGCCACTTGTGAGGGTAAGGCTGCATACATCTGGCCCTCCCTAGACACCACAATGGTGGGAACCTCACGCACTAAGCCACCCCTTTTGTTTTTAGTTGTGTTGTATAATTTACTTGGTGTTTGGAATTTAGAACAAAAGAATAACTTTAATGATTCATAGCTCTTCTGTAATTGATCTGACATTTTCTCCACTATCCACTGGGGCCATTTTGTTCTACCTGCGGAATTCCTTTTCTATTTTGTGATAAGTATTTTGTAGTATTTTATAATTCAGCATCTGGATGAATATGCGCCAAATGTCTCGGTATGTGGTAAAAGTCTTTGTCAATAATGTAGCATGCAGAAATACTATATTTGTATTTGTATTAAATAGCCTTATATTGCTTTTTCTTCCCATTTGACTCCCTCTTACATATTTTGTTGAGTTTCATTGTGTATTTACCTGTAACTGTATCTGGTAAGCTTATGTAAAGTTCTATTGGTTTTCTTTTTCCTCCTGATGCCAATATATAGAGCCATTATATGCTTATCATTAGCAACATTATTCAGATGTAACTCAAGGGCAGTAGATCATATTTACTAAAACATTTTGATCAATAATGCACATATCATAGCCATTTGTCCAATGGCCTTTCTGCTATTACTTATGCCTTTAGTGTTGTGTTTTCTCTATGACCATTTTTTCCCCTCATGCTCACTCAAACTCAAGGAGTTAAGTACAGAAATCAAACAGACCAAGTTAAGATAGGGCTAAATTTACTGGACTGTAGGGATTTACGTGACGAGTGCCTGACCATCTCAAAAAAAGAACAATAAGTTGATTCAAGAAGATCCAATGAGTCAAATTGGGCTAAAAAGCTTAGTGGTTCTCAAAATGGATTCCATGTTCTGATATCTGTCAAAAGAGCGGTGCTAGACATACAGTTGCACCTAGGTGAAGGGCACCTCTATGTTGTCTGCCAAAAAACCCTGCTAAATGCTGTTCAGGTCCAAACTATAAATCAGATGGGATTTGCAAAGCCATGAAGTTGTGCAGCTCATAACACATGGATATGCTTTAGCTTACTGGCATGTGCATCTTTGACATTCTTCCTGCCCAAGTTATCCAAATGCATTTCTGACATGAATGCAAGTGCTTTTAATGTAGTTCTACCCACTGGCTTCCAGGTGCTGCTGCTACCACTCTATTGTTGAGAAGAATAGAGAAAAAAAGGGTCAGCATGGAGGGTCTTTTCTGACACAGTTATGGAAGCAATCAATCAGCATTTTGCCATATAATAAAACCTATCATGCATCAACATTCATCTCTTCACCATGTTGTTCTTTAGCTTCCACATGTTGTTGATGTGCTGGGATCTAGTTAGATAAAAAAGGTTAATGGTTGGTTCCAAAAGTTTCATCTTAGAATTTGTGCAATTAATTGCGCTACTGAGTCAACATACGTGAAGTTATATTTGATATTTGCAGGTTTTTGCACTGAAAGATGCTGGAGATCTGGCAGAAAATGCCACAGCATATGTTAGCCTTGAACCCTGCAACCACTATGGAAGGACCCCTCCTTGCACCGAAGCACTGATTCGTGCAAAGGTAAAGAAAGTGATTGTTGGAATGGTGGATCCAAACCCAATTGTAGCTTCAAAAGGAGTGGAAAGGCTCAGAGGTTCAGGGATGGATGTTATTACTGGGGTGGAGGAAATGCTATGCCGGAAACTTATTGAGGCTTATATTCATCGAATGGTTACAGGGAGGCCATTTGTTACTTTGAGGTAAGGCAACTTGCCCTCAATCATTTTCAACAGAAAGAATGGCTATGGTTATTTTGCCTGACGAAATGTATAGGCATTATGATAGCACAATTAATGTCCTCTTCATATCCTGTTTCTTATTCAATATAACTTCTTAGAACATTGAACTTCATAGGGTGGAAAATTTGTTCAATCCATGTTTGTTAGCTAAATTATCAAAGAAATGATTTATGTGCAGACGAAGTATGGACCTTTGGATAAATATATGTACCATGAAAGCCTTTCAGAACTTTATGAAATCATAAGAACTTTTCACCCAGTAGAGAAACCAGAAACACACTAAGCATATGGTCAAATTTTTAAAATTTATCCAATGTTTGGCATTTAATATATATATATATATATATATATATATATATTAGAGGTTTGAATGAGATTGGATATGCAAGTATTTTTCTTTTGCAAGAAACTCTACACTATCAACTACTCTAAAGGTATATACTTGATATGCTGTAAAATAACTGCCTTAGTTCCAAGAGGTCATGCTTCAAAAGGGAATCAAACATTGGTTTCAGGAAGTTCATGCTTGAAAAATATAAAGATAAACCACTGCTCACCATAAATCATTGTCAATCTATTTCAAACCCAACTTTCTTTTTTTTTTCTTAATGCAGTTGCCAGAAGGGGATAACCTTAACTTTTTAATCTCATTTGTTGGATAAAAATCGACATAGATATCTGATCTCTGATCTCAAGGATCCCTGGTCCATTGAAAAGAAAAAAGTCTTTTTCCCACTATTATAAATCATTGGATGAGGGAGAAAACATATGCGATATATGTCTCTTACTCATGGTGAATGGACAGTGTTCTGAACATGCCAAAGTCGAGTATTGTTCTTTAAATTTCTTAAATAATAGACGAACAGCCCAGAAAATATGCTACAAAACCATGATCGTATCTATCTGTTAAGAGCTGTTTCAGCCAGAAAGTCTGATACATCTAGATTATATTTGTATTCTTTCTTTTTACCTTGAAGATATTTTTTTATTTTGACCTCTTGAGAAAATGAAGGCATGGAGTTGGGTGAAGCCAAGTCCCTCAAAATCCAAAGATAGGTATTAAACTATTTATGATAATTATTCGCCCCTATATTTAACCTCTTTTGGCGGACCATTCAGCATACTCATTGGCTTCTCTATACATATGAGTGCCCCTGAAAGTAGATAACCTCAACTCCAAAGTTTATATCGATATTCATCAGGTGGCATGATAGGTGGGGTCTCTCTATATTTCTTGGCTGTTTGTGCTTGTAGAACAATCATGGTTTCCCTCTACTAATGGTCCATTCATCATGCTGTGTAATCATTTGCAGTTGTCGAAAACTGCTAGGCTGATGAAAATGAAATTAAATGGCATGCACTCAGTTAGAAGGTTTCAAAATGCAGCTGCGGTATGCAGGTGGTCAAGGTATTGCATAGTGCCAACATGATGTGCAGCCACTCTTTGGTGCCTGTGGTTTCTATTTAGAAAAATTGTTAAAAATTTAAATAGATTCATAATAATAAACAAAAAGAGTAAAGACATTTGAAATAGCTTAGTGAAAATTCAAGGAAAAAGGGAAAATGATAAAGGATGTGGAGGGCTGCATGTTGGGAGCTTGGGCTTAAGCAAGTGTGTGCTGTCGTCGTGTGGTTCATTTACGGACGTAGGTAGCCTAGACTTTTCTATGTGGTAGTCAGGGGGTTGCATATGCAACTGCATAGACCTTTTTAAAACAAAGCTGTTAATTTTCACAGATATGCTTTTCAGCTTTATGGTTTATTGATATGTATCTGTTATGTCTAATGAATTGCAGATATTCTCTTTCATTCAACGGGAGAGTTTTAAGTCAGCTTGGACAAGGAGCAGAAGAATCAGGTGGATATTACTCAAAGTTACTGCAGGAATATGATGGGGTTGTAATTTCTAGCAATTTATTTTCCAATAACTTCAGGTTCCCAACATCATATGAGACTGGAGCCTCTCAACCTCTCCGTATTGTTATTGCAAGGGGAATAAATTCATTACACCTTCCTGCTCTCACTACAGAATCTGCAGGTAAAGTAGTGGTCTTGGCAGAGAAAACCATAGTTGTGGAGCCAAAATTGGAAGATGTTGAAATAGTTGTCCTGGAACAGATGAGCTTGAAATCAATTCTAGATTATTGTGCCCATAGGGGATTATGCAGTGTTTTACTAGATATCAGAGAAGATAATGAAGCCCTTAAAGAACTTCTTGATAATGTTCTTGATGAGCACTTGGTGCAGAAGGTTGTGATGGAAGTTTGCCCAATTTGGTGTAGTGGGGAAGAGGCCCTTTTGGCATTTGGTAGGAAATCATTTAGATTGAGGGACTTACAGACAAGGACTGTAAATGAGAATGTTGTGATAGAGGGATATATATTGTAGTTTCAGTGGGTGCGTTCAACATATTTTTTAGTTACTGTTAACTCCATTGCCATGTCAAATGATGTGGAGCTTTTGAGATGTTAGATTATTTAATAGGATATTGGGCATCCTATGTTAATTTTATGCATATTGCATTGGCCAACAAGGTGCTATTTTTAATTACTCCTATCCAATTAAATTATAAATTTCGATTTGCATCCTACTTCTAGCTTTCAAGCACTTCCTGTTTGTTAATGTAAGACAGAACTAACGAAAGAAATCTAGACATAGAAATGACATATATTTGGATGCTTAATGCCTCCATTGACATGTGTGGTCTGTACACCTCTAACTCATTTATGGGTGAACCTTTGTCATACCAGCACCTTGATGAAGATATTGGAGGATTGATTTTTTTTCCATTGTGGATCAATATGAGTAAAACTCATGTTCTGCTGCTATAGTCTCAGAATGACCTCTATTCCTGTAAAACTATAGAAGAAGCTTTTGTGTGGCACCAATCCAGTGAATGAAGAGCCATTGCCTTGACTCCTCTGCTCTTCAGAATGTCTGGCTTGTGATGAAGCTTCCTTCCCTCTGATTGCTTTGAGGTAGTGGAACATTTGGCTGTTGTAGTTTTCATTCACATTCTTTTGTTTTCTGGTAAGGTTCATTCACGTTCCTTTTGGTAGAAAGAATCATATAGTATTTTACGAGATAACTTGATCTCAAAATTAGCAAATTAAAGCATTTTCTACAGGTTTCAAGAAGTCTTTCACATGGGTTACCAAGTCTGGAAGGCAGCTAATTTCATTACTAAGGACAGGAAGTGGGATGTGAATAAGCTATATGTATTTTTTTTAATAGAAGAAATGGACCATTACTTGTTATTAGTTTCCAAAAGTTCGATTCCCTCAATTATAGCCTCAACTTATTGCTCATTATAATTTTAAAATTTCAAACTATTCGAATATGGTAGTCTACCTAAATTCTAGCTATTAAGTGGAGACTCCTTCACATGATCTGTTTGGCTTCCTTGATGATCCGTTCTGCTCAATTTCATTGTTTTCTTTCTAAACAATGACCATTCATGTTATAGGGGGGGAGAGAGAGAAGCACATATCTATACTTTGTGAGGCTAAGATTGTGGTATACTGGCAATAAAACATGTTTAAGGATATTAATTAATCAATAGATGCTCATAATGTTTTAGTATTTTATTTAAATTATCTAAATTACATATAGATAATATATTTTGTTCTATAAAGAATGTTTATATTTCCTAATTTAGTTGATAAACAACTTCTAGTTAACCAAAAATTAGAATTAAAATTTTGACATCTATGATTTTTTTTACCTTGGCATTTTAACTATTTCGAAAAATATAAATTCAAATAAACTGTATTAGTTGGCAAGGCCCAGTCCATGAACAAGTCTATTAGCACCCAGCACCCACACTTGTTTGCCTCCCAAATTGTTTGGCTCTCACTCTCTTGTTTTTATTCTCCTTCTTATCTCTTTAAAGATCTCAAGTGTTAAAAGTCGATCTTTTCATCTCTTAAAATGTCGATCTTTATCTCTATCTATTTCTCCAGAAGTAGTTACCAGCTGAAATGGGTAATTCTTGTTCTTTTACCCCTTTTAAGTTGGACGGTGAAGATTTAGTTTACCTTAAAATTATCAAAATATTAAAAAAAATGCTGAAGCAAATCCCGCTATATGTTATATAGATAGGACATTGCTGGATTAAGGCTTTTGTAAATTTACTTTATTTTTCTTTGGAAACAAATAAATCAAGTTATGGTTCAGCTTTGAACTGTTTGATTTAACATTGAATTAGTTATAGTTCATGTTAGGATTATCGAGCAAATCAACTAAGTTTATATTCAGCTCAGTTCGAAATTAAGCATAAATTAAGCTTAAAATAGTAGTAAAGACATCAAATTTTATCCAACCATTCAAACTTAAAATTAATTTTAAATTAATCTGGACCATATTTCCAAGTTCAACCAAGCTCGGCTCAAATTACAGCCCTAATCTGGCCACTAAAAATGATAAGAAAACATTTTGTAAGAACATAACAACACCGCTGGTGTTCTTGAAGGTAAAAAAGAAAAAGAATAGTAGTGCTCTTGCTTTTTGAAAAAAAGGAAAAAAATCTTATTGCGATTTCTAATGTATTGGACTCGGGAGGACTCCCGTATGAAAGCAACTATGCGGGCACCATAAAGTTGCGTCGGTGCGGCGAACAATCTCAACGGTCACATGGTAACGTTCGGATTTATCCGGCTGATTTAAACCGGAGAACCGGGCTCCAACGGTCAATTGTTTTAAAATAGAAAAGATAAACTAGCCGTTACACCCCATACATTTCCATTTCTACACCCAAGATCCCTCTCCCCTTCCTCTCCGCACCCCATCAGTGATTTATTTCCATTAACTCTCCCTCACTGCCCAATTCAAACTTCAAACAAGCAAACTCCAATTCCAGTGGAACAAAGTCAACCATGGATGCCAGATGTATCTCCCCTAATCCATCCAGGCCCCTAAACCTCAACCCCAAAACCCCAGATAGCAGCAACAATAGCATCAGAAAGAGCACAAACTCTAATCCATTCAAGGGTTCCAATCCCTCAGGTAAAGAGCACTTCTTTGAAAGTTACTCAAGATACTCTTCTTGAACATTTTCTTTGTATTTTTCCTTTGAGAATTCCCTTTGTTGATTTTATTTGTAATGTCCTTTCACAGATGTACCTCAGAGGAATTCAGGATCCAAGGCTGGGGCAGTGCCTTCATCTCTGCGCTCCTCCTTCGAGCAAA
The DNA here is from genome assembly GCA_006176705.1 of Cocos nucifera. Lineage (NCBI taxonomy): Eukaryota > Viridiplantae > Streptophyta > Magnoliopsida > Arecales > Arecaceae > Cocos > Cocos nucifera. The sequence continues at coordinate 13,976 of QRFJ01002404.1, forward strand.
AGGAGAACGAAAGGGATCTGAACTGCTCAAAGACAGCCAGGGTGAGATCCCCTGTAATGCCTTGTTCGAAGGGTGTCAAGAACTTCATGGCCCCAACAATTTCTACCTCTTCCAAGGCCATTGCCGCGTCCCCAAGAAGGAAAATCCTCGCCGAGCGGAACGAGGTCGTCAGGTCTTCTCTTACTTCAGTTTCTGATTCACATGAATCTCTTGCAATGGGGGAGGTTGTCTCGAAACCTCAACTGGGTTGTGGTTGTGGCCCTCATAAACTCCATGATGCTGCAAATTTACCCAAAGTTTCATCTGATGAACTGGGTTCGAAGGATATCGTGCCGAAATCTGAAATGGGTTTCGGTTTCCAGGAAGTCTCGGATGGCGCCGGCTCCACGAAGGTAGACCAGGATGTCCAGAACCTGCAACCTGTCATAGTTTCCTCCTTTTCTCCTTCACCAGCTATTGCTCCTCCGGATGCTGATCCATCCGTGCCTCCTTATGATCCCAAAACCAATTACCTGTCCCCAAGACCTCAGTTTCTTCGTTACAGACCCAACCCCCGGATTGAGCACTACCTCAACCAAGAAGGTGATTTGCTTGATATCGGAGATGGGAAGCAGCTTGAGGATATCTTTTCCTCTGAAAGCTGTGAGGCCAACTCCAGTCAGACTGAGGAAGTACAACCTTCTGACTTACAGAAGGATTCTGAGGAAGTGTCTTCTTCCAATGAGGTGGAAGCCATGGGAGCTACTGATGCAACCCTTGTTCCTGAACCTGAATTCATACCAGATTCAAATGGTAAACATATTAAATCTCGCTCTTTCGGCAAATTTAAATTCATTCTCCTTCTTCTGGTTCTGGCCCTCCCATTCCTTTTTGTCCCCTTGTCTAATTCTCCTATATTATCTCCTGCTTCGGCTGTGTTGAAAGCCCCAGCTTTATGGTTCTTTGAGGATCTGCCTTTCAGAAACCACTTGACTTTTTCTAGCGTGAATCTCAAAGAGCTAACTAGAAGCTTGGGACAATGGTCAGTTAATTCATTTTCTTATTACACTAATGTGACTTCTCTTCCGAAAGAAGAGGAATTTAGTTTGTTTTATCTAGCTAACTTAACAACAGCCTTAGTTATGGATGAAGGTCTAGAAAATTATGAACATTTTATTGGGAAAACTGAGATGGACCTAGCTTTTAAGAAAAATATGGGAGAAGAGAGTAATGAAGGACATGAAATAGAGAGGAAATTTGAAGTGGAGGATTCAGGAGCTGTGCAAGATAATGATGCTGAATATGAGACAGCGACGATGGAAGTGGAGCAATCTGAGGATTTGAGAGAATATATCATGGAATTTGATGAAGAGAAGATTGAAACTGAGCTTCAGCAATATCAGAAAGAAAACAATAATGCTGTGGAATTTGAGATGGTGAATAATGTTGAAGAGCATTCTACAAAAGATATGGAACGAGGAGGGAATATTCAAGGCATTGAGGATGAGAAGAATATTGAGGTGGACCTTTGCCGTTCTCATGATCTTGTGACTGAAACTGAAACAGTAGGCAGTGAAGAAGATGGTAGTCATTTCAATTCCCCTTCTCAAACCAAGCCTGCTGATTTTGACAATCACCCAGTTGTTGGCAATAATTATCAAATCTCTAATAGTCCTAATTCTACGATTTATGGATCCGAATATGAGCTTTCGGTGCGACTGGCATTGGGAGTATTTTTAGCAGCTGCAGTGCTGGCAGCATCCTTGGTTTTTCTGCATATGAAGCAAAAGCATGCCGCTAGGGTGGTGACACTTGAGAAGCTACCACCCAATAAATTGATCTCTGCATCAATTTCTGGTAGCAGTGACAGCTACATTAATAGAAGGAGGTCTTACCATCAGAACTCTCCAGTGGATGTTGAGATGGTAGGTGACTCAGCTCATTCAGAACTGAGCACTAGTCTGGGCAACAGCTCATCCTTTGGCAGGGGCAGGACAAAGAGAGACACAGAGGAAGAGAATTTGAGCATTGAGAGAAAGCTGAGGAGGGATTCTGCAGCATCATCCTCTTCGATATCTTATGGAAGTTTCACCACTTACGAGAAATTATCTGCTAAGAAGGTAAGACCTTATTATTTTCTTCTTGTTTTATGGCTGAGATGCAATGTGCTACCGTACTTCCAAAAAAAAAAAGGGATAAGAATCAATTGACTTTAAACTGCCTTTTTTGTCTGTATATATAGGGATCTAGAGATGAAGAGGCCATGACTCCGGTAAGGCGATCAAGCAGGATAAGGAATCAAATTATTTCTCCATAAGGAGAATATGAAGCCTTACTCTTAACTGCTCATGTGATCTGACCTCAAAGTTGTCAACATTTATTACCCCACCCGTGTCGTGTTTCAGTTCCACGTACTGTTTAGCTTCATTTTGTTTTATCAGTTGTGTGAAGTATATCGTAGGAAGTGTTCGATGAATTAACAGCAGTGTGCTATTCTTTCTATTAATATTGTAATCTCGCACTTTCCCTATTTTCTGAAGTCCATTTATGTGATGGTGCCTCGCGTGTGCATGAAGAGAATGTTTTAGGGGCCTCTTCTTATGGTGCATAACTATCAGCTATTATTACAAGCTTGATATGCTTTCACTTCTTTTGGGGATATCACCCTATGCTCTATTAATATGAGAGTAGCATGTTCATATGATTATGATATGCTGTGTTTATGCAAAGCAGAAAGCTCTCACTAAATGCTACGGATTCATTTATATGCGAAGTAGAACCTGAAAAAAAAAAGATTCAGATGTAAAGGATAATGCGTAAAATAAGGAACCTAAACTTGTGGTCCTGCAAAGGAAGTCCACTATTTTAGAGAGAGAGAGAGAGACAGAAGGACAGAGACCGTGGCGTTGTGAAGAAAGAGGTACAAAAATTTGATGAAAGCTTTACTATAGGGAAAGAGGGGCGCAAGACCTATAGCTGAACCAGCGATTAATTATTGGTTGCACCCAGATCTACCAGCATAGCAATAGACTAGTCCAACCACAAATCAATACACACGGAAAAAAAAAAAAAAAAAAAAAAAGGGAGGAAATGGAGCAATGCAAGCGTGCGCATTGGTTTGTGTTTGGACCAAATGCAGGTTGGGGCCATGGTCACGCTACTTCATAAGAGCCTTCGTCCCTTTTTCTTTATTTTCCTATTTTATGTCATTCCAATGCACCTTTCAAGTACCAATAAAAATAAAATTCTTCTTTGATTATACTAGTTTATTTCATTTTCTTTAAGTTAATAAGATCACAATTTTCAATGGCTTACTAATTTCTTTTCCTCACTTTAATCAAATTTAATTGAAATCCATTTTATGACATGCATCGCATGTGCTGAAAGGGCAGTAAAAATTTAAGGTAACCTCATTTTTTTTTTCTTGAATGTTTGATGAATTATAGAATTACTTAAAAGTCTAATCATAATATATAAAATAATATGGTTCATGGAACACCAATAGCTAGGACTCGAATGGTGAGGTGGAAGTCATATGTCATCTCTGCAGACCTACCGATCTCAAATTTGACCCGATGTCAACTCATTTGGTCCTAATTGATTTGTTGATTTATTTAGTGGTCAAGCTTATTAAGTCCCTCAGTTTATTATTACATGGACACACGACAATTCTTTTTGGTTGTTTTGAACTGCTAATTGCACAAGTAACAACTATTTATTTATATTTACAAAACTAACAGATTACAATGTTGGATATTTTTTTAAAAAAATACAATATCCAAATCTATGGTTTATATTTTCATTTCTAAAACTATGTTTATATATTTCTGAAGAGAATTAGTTTCTACCTTTGCCACCATATCCAAATCTTGACCCGACGCGGCCGAAGTTACTGGTGGGTCGGGGTCAGCTAACCCGTACCCGACCCATGAACCCAACGGGTCGGGTCTAGGTTGAGTCGGCTCGGGTAATTGGTCCGTGTAGGACTGCCGTATCCACGCCGCCTTGAGTCCCGGCGTAGATGGGCTGTAACCACAAACACCATCTTAAGTCCATGGACGGCGTAGATGGGTCGGGGCCGTATGATCAAAGGTGATTTATAATTCCAGGAATAATAAAAATAATAATAATGCTATAAAAGGCCGGGTCCGCGTGTTCTCAATTGTTCACCACGAAAAGCTAGGGTTAGGGGTTTGTGAGTCGTCCTCGGAGCCTAGCTTGTGATTTCCGCTGCCTTCGATACCAGCGAAGATGGGTCACTCCAACGTTTGGAACTCCCATCCTAAGAACTACGGCCCTGGATCCAGGGCTTGGTATGATCCTTCTTGTTTCCTCCTGTCGCTAATCTTCTTCGACTCTTTGTTTTCGTGGATCTTAGGTGCTACGTTTTGCGATTTTGGTTTTGATTTCTTCTGCGGCGCTTCTTCTTGCAATTTTCGATTTTTTTTGCCTGTGATTGTCGTTGTAATCTAGGTGTTTCAATCTAAGATATTATTGTTCGTAATTTATATTGTTTAGCTCCATGATTTCGGAATCACTGGCTTGCTCCGTCAAGATGTTTTTTTTTTTAATATTTTTGTCTTCCTCTTTTGAGTTCGAATCGCGACGGATTGAAAGACTATGATAAGGGCAAGAGACGATTAGAAATTCCAGTATCAAACATACATCATTCCGAATCCTTCGTGATGAAAAAAAAATTTTTTTTTTTCACCCCTGGGGACGTTTGGCAATTTATATGTGATGCCTTGGTTTTGCGAAATTACGGGGTATGTAACAGTATGTGGCTCTATTTATGCTTGAAAATCTTTCTGTTAGTGCATCATATGGGTATTGTTATCTTGCTTTTTCATTTTTATATCCCAAAATTTTATTTTGTATTTTTTACATGGTTGCCAAGCTGAACTATTGATCATAAATATGCATGATCTGAATATATCCTATTTTATAGATTATTCATGTACAGCGGTATAGATGCTATCTTCAACCCTTTTTTCTTCTTTATGTCTTCTTGTTTGGTTATCTTAACTGTGTTCTGATTTCGCTAATTGTCCTTAATTTTGACCTTGCCTGTTTTAATGGTTTAACCATGTATATTTTACCTAAATTTTGATGGAAGCCAAGTTTTCCCACTTTTTAATCTTTCTATTGACTTCTGTGGATATCTTCTGATGCTTTTTACACTAGAGGTTGGTGCCCTTAAAATAAGCTATGTACAGTGCTTCATTGCTGTTTATTTAGCGTATGGAAGATTGTTAATGTACAAGTATGTTGTTTATTCTTATATTTGGAGGCTTGTTTCCTACAGTTTATTGCTAACAATTCTTCAACTTGTATTTGGCAGCCGCGTGTGTGGCAATCCTCATGGGTTGATTCGGAAGTATGGGCTCATGTGTTGCAGGCAGTGCTTCCGCAGCAATGCCAAGGAGATTGGCTTCATCAAGGTATATATTTTTGAATGTGGGTGATGTGAAATTTTGAACATTGGGTAGATGGATATTGCTGTGTCATAGATTTTCATGGCTTACTGAGTCATTGATTTTTGTTTTACTGCATGCTGGAAGTCTCTTCTGATGCTTAAAACAAGGTTTATGATTCTTTGTTAGTTTTAAAGTTTTATCTTGTTGGTACAATCTACCTTTTCTGGAAAAAAAAAAAAACAAAGGCTTAATTATGCAGAAAACCTTGAACTTTTTGGGGATTTCAATTTCATCCTGAACTTTTATTTAGTGCAACCAAATCATTGAACTTTTAAATTCATTCAATTCGGATCCTAGCTCTAATTTCCGTATGTTTGCCGAGACTGGGTTATTACATGATATGTGTGACCTGCTTATGTGGCCATCTTTTGCTGATCTAGAAAAAAATTTCTAGAAGTCCTTCTCTCCCCTTTCTCCTATCTTCTTCCGCCTAGGTTTTCTAGGAAGATGAAAAAAAAAATCCTCTCTTTAGATCTCTATCCTCTCTCCTTCCGCATTCTTGGAATAGAAAGAAGAGATTTTATTTTTATATTGGTAGAGATCAAAGCTAATGCAACTCTATCTCCTCCGATCCCTTTTCACCCCAACTTCAACATTCCACTCATCTCTCATCAATGGTTTGGGTCACTTTCTCCTCAAAATCACTATCAATGTTTGATGCTAAAGCAATCCTTACATCATTCTTCAGATTCACCAAGGAATCCATGATATAAGGATTAGGGATTGTGGGGAAGAAATATCTAAAATTATAATACATTTGTGGGAACAATCTAATATAAGCTGAAAACATTATCTTTGTCATCAAAATTGAGGACCAGTCATTGGTGCTCATCGCCGAAGGCAAACACCACCTCTCTCAAGGCCGTCGTTAGTGTTCAGATGCCAAGAATGTGAGAAAGGCTTTGGATCGAAATGGGTCAAAACCCTAATAGAAGAAGAGCTAATTTGGGGAATAAAAGTCATCATTCTGTCTCATCATCATTTTTTTGCCATATGAGCAATTTTTTTGCCATATAGATAAGTTACATCATAACTCTATCAGGGCAGACCGATGGAAATGACAACCAGGGTCCGAATAGAAGAAATTTGAAAGTTCAATAACCTGATTGCACTAAATAAAAATTCCGGATGAAATAGAAAATCTCCAAAAAGTTTAAATTTTTTTTAATAATTAAGCCAAAAAGAAAAATGAAGAACCATTTATGATCATACCATGGTACCTTTTTTTTCTTTTTTTTGGTTATGGCAATGGTGCTTTCTGAAATAGCACTAGAAATTTCTTCAAGTACTTTTTAGAAGTCTTCTCATATAAAACTATTGCCCCTTTTTTTTTCCTTTAATGAGTTATTATTTCGATCATTTGTTAGCTTTATTTTTGCCTCCTTGGCCTACATGGTTTTGCTAATCTCTAATTCCTATCATGCATGGTTGTGATTGCATGTATAGACTCTCATGTCCCTTCTATGGTCTACCTTGATATGATTGAATGCATACTGATTTAGGCTAGTTATTTTTATGAGTTTGATGCTTTTCTGACCATAATGTTGTGCAATTCGTGTCCCACTAGCTAGGCAAGTGTGTTATTATGATCTGTATTATTATTTCATTGTGTTGTTGGAGTACAAGTGTCTAACTGATATTTGTTGTGTCACTGCAGTATCGTTAAGAAGAAGAAAGCGCCTAGGGCAGGCAATAGAGCAAGAATCGCCGCCATGGTTTATACATTGAATTGCTTATTAGATTCTGAAATAGGATGGATCGTGAAGACATTGTGGTTCCTTGAAACTAGTTATTAAAGTTTGTTTCTCTTGGATTTTGTAGAATCTGCACCGAGTTATCGTTCAAATGTGACGGTTCCTCTTCCTGATTTCATATGTTATTAGCGTATGGTAATTTTGTGGCTTTGTGACATTTATTTACTGTTCCAAGCGTGTTTTTTTTTTTTTTTTTTTTTTTTTTAATAATTATGTAATGTTAAAATGGCTAATATTGCGGGGCTGGTAGTGGATTTTGAGCTTGCCTTATCCAATAGGAGAGAGAGTGTGATTGAAGCTTGGATTGACCCAAGACCTGCTCATGAATGACCTGTCCATTACTGCCCTATACATTATTCTTGGTGGTCTAATAAAGTTAATATTGTATAATCCAATCTCTGAATATATCTTAAATGTGATCAAATGTTTCGGTCAAATCTTTGATGAAACGTTTAATATACCTCAAGTTGTAGTGCACGTCATACGTACCCAACTTGGAATTTACATGGACTTAGCTTCCGGTGGCTCGGTAAATTTGTGGATGTTGATGAGTCTGTCACCAGCGATTCCAGTTAATTCTTCTCCTCTTCTAAACCGATGGCAATCAAATTCAATGTGATTGCTCTCATGGACCTGCTTAGAGGAGCAAATGGCAAATGTTTAGGTTTACGACGTGACATGGTCCTCAGACGGCTACAATTGAAAAAAAAATGCATGATCGCATCATCCTAGGCTGGCCCATATGGTCAGACGTCTATCAGGGGTGGGCCTGCGATCTAGCCTACTAAAAAAGACTTGTTTAAATAAATAATTTAGAATTAAAATTTTAAAGCCTGACTTACAAGGCCTAGATCTAGCTTATTGTTCTATTTAAAAATTTTAATATTTATATATTTTTAAATATGCTTTTAAGCTAAATTAGATTTTTTTATTTCGTAAAATACGTCTGATCTAAGTCTGAATCAGTCCAACAAATTAGGTTCAGACTAGTATTTTATTATACAGATCTGGTCTGTTTAAGTTAGAGCCTGATTTGGCCAGGCTTGTTTTCATCCCTACCCATAAGTTTTGAGCCGAACAAACCCAATAAATTGTAAGCTAGGCAAATCATTGCCATGACTTTAGTAAGCTTTAAATTTTGTTTCCTGAAGCAATGTGCCATGTGAACTTTGAGGAAACACAAGTCTTCAATAATCTCAAATTTGTATTTCCTTTGGCAGAGTGAGGGGCCAAATTTTGGTCTAAACAAGCTCAATGCAGAAATAAGGGATCCGAGTTCTTTAACATGCAACCAGCTTTAAATAAAATTACCCAGAATGGTAATGGCTCTTCACCATCTGCTGTGGATAGCAACCTACGTAAATTAAACTGGTAGTAAAGGAGAGCAACTAGACCAAGTGAGAGAATGGATTGACCAGCTAGACGCGGCAGACCAATTCTACTAGGTTGAACCCATTGTTGGTTTTTTTTTTTTTTTTTTTTTTTTTTTTAAAAAAAAAAAGAAATACAACGGGGTGTCTCACCATTAGGGTTGGAAGAGAAATGCCAACCAGCTGATGGCGTTTAAGCCCATAGAGTTATGTATTGAGGTTGCAAACTATAATGTTTGATAGCAGTTCTCTGCTTTACTAGCAAGTAACTCACTCGTTATGTGGTGAGATTTAATTTAATAATATAAAAAATTGGTAAGAAAGTAAGGATAAGTAAAATTTACAGCCGTATTGAACATAAGATGATGTACAAAAATATTGATAATTTTATTTGAAATGATCATTAAGCTGCCATTATATCTAGTTGTGGATGGTATCTTAAAAAAATTATTTCTTTTTGCAAAAATATAACTATAATTAATTTTTTTTTATTTGGATATAGATGATATTTACATGATATTTAGTTTGTTTTAAATGATCATTCAATGAAAAAACTGCTATTAACCTTTAGGATTGTTGGTTTAAATGTATCCATGATATTATCAACCATAAACTTATCCTCTACAAAGCACCAAAATAGCATGTTGATTTATTAAAGACATATAAACAAACTACGGCTTGTCCTCATCAAATATCTAACAATCCATTGGCTAAAAAAAAAAAGCATCTTGTGCAAATTCAGTAAACCCCTAAATAATGAGAGAGAGAGAGAGAGAGAGAGCTTATCGGTATCTATAAAATACTAATAAGTTTGTTTGAGATGATCATGAAAAAGCTAATATATATTATATCTGGTTATAGATGGTATCTAATAAGTTTTTTTATGCAGAGTGCTTGTCTCATGTTTTAAGTAGCCCTTAAAGTCTCAACATTTTCTTTAAAAAAATTAAGGATGTCCTTGTCTAATATTCATCATCAATTGGATCTGTTTATCATCTTGATAACCCAACATATATTGTGCTATGGTATTTATTTTTTTATCATCTCCCGTGAGAAAACTTAAAATAATTTTGACCATTGTTTTGTGTAAGGATGCAAGGGGAACTAAAATAAAAAATTGCTAACAATCGGTTGCGATTTATATAATTTTTATTCTAAATTATTATGAGGGTGAGGGAGATATGGTCAAAAAAATTTGATAGCTATCAAACTATCAAATCAATTAAAGTTCTTAAAAGAGTTGTTAAATGGACAGATGGAGAGAGAGGAGGGAGATGGGAGAGCTATTTTGAGTGATAAGGGAAGAGATGGGAGACACGTATAGCATCCTCTCGCCTTGCTGTTCCACAGATGTGACAAAAAAAAAAAAAAAAGGAATGAATGGAAGAAGGGAGAGGGGAGGGCTGATATAGTGGTTCATCCAAGTTTGGGAGAAAAAAGAAAAAAAAAACTAATATGTGGTATGGCTAACATCGGCACTTGGTGGTATGGTAGAATTTTAGACTCTTTTTTAGTGTATTGTATATATTTTTAAGATTGCACTCTAATTCATATTTGAACATGAGATACTATACCCTTAATTAGAAAAAAAAGAGAGAGAGTTCATTATTGTCTCCCAATCATCGTCTTTTGTAAATCTTGTAGTGGTCATGATATAATGCTGACAGAACCACATGTTATTTATACAATCATGATAGTCATGTAAAATAAAAAAAAAATCTTTAAATTAAAATATAGCTAAATATTAAGTTAATTGAGTATAAGTTTAGTTGAACATAATATAACCAGATATTGTATTGATCTAATATATAGAGAGAGAGAGAGGGGGGATGGGGAAGAGATAGGGAGATGGGTGGATAGGTGTAGAAGATATGTGTACAGAGAGATAGGGACAGAGGAGAGGGAGGAGGGATAGGATGCATATGGTGAGAGTATGCCTCTAACTTTGTCATAGATGAAAATAAATTAAAGGAGGGGAGGGCCGAGGGCAGGGCCAGTATAGCCCATGTAAAGCAGTTCGCCCAAGTTTTAGAGAAAAAATGTGTTGACACATGGTGTATGGCTAATATCTGATACTTAATGGCTCGAGAGTGCTCTAGACTCACCTTTAAGGCAGTGTAAGATGGATTATTAACCAAACCTAGAAACCATTTGGATGAAATTTGTTCCAATATGCACCTTCTCTCTGCGCATGTACCGATAACCATTTTCTTTTGTCTTCTTCTGCTGGTCCTTGCATCTTTTTCAAAAACCTTTTTCCAAAACCTTTTATGTTTTTCTATTACATGAATATAGATTACTATCTGCATTTAGTAAAATATTTGATGATAAATGTGAAGATGGAGGAGAATATAATGCTTATCAATATATGATGAATGATGAATTTTACAAGCAATTGATGCAACTTGAAGCAAAGATTGCATTTAATAGCTAGTAATCTATACAGATTACTAACAATTTAACATCGACCCATCATATTACTGTATTTGGTATATTTTTTAAGTGGCAATCTGGATTGCCTCTCAAAAGATAATATGGATAGCCTTAAAGAGAAGTGACTACCCAGATTACCATAGATTTGGTAATGTTGTAATATTTTTCTTAGATAAAAATATGCTCAAAAAAATTACCGTGTCTTTTCTTTCCATGATGCTTCTCTTCTCTTCTCCCTTCATCCTCTAACATCATAAGCCCTAGCCATCCAAATCTACGTCTCTTGCATCCTCTCCAGTCAAATTATCGATGTTTGATCCGCTCTAGTCATCGCCAGCGACCTCTTCTCACCATGCTGGTAAGTAATCTTTTTTTCTTTCTTTTTGGTTACTTTTTTTTTTTTGAATGGGTTGTCTCCATGGGCGCCAGTATTTTTTTTTTTGAGAAGGGAGGGGTTGTCTCTGTGAGCACCATCTAGTGGTACTTCTACCGACGAACCATCCTGAGCCGGGGGTGCTCGTACCGACGGGCTGCCATAGAGCTGGATGAGGCAGCGGTGGGATGCAAGCCCAAGGATGCCCTACTCTTATGGGTGGCGGACGAGACTCCGATGAGGGCGGAGTTGAAGGTGGGGGATGTGGGCGCGGCAGAGGCAGAAGAAAAGGGAAAGGATGGTCGCCGAGGTCAATGAGTGTGGTGAGGAGGGGGAGGTTGGGAGAGATGTCGTCCGTCGGCATCAAGGAGGGGTGGATGCAGGCTGGAGGAGGGGGAGGTCGATGAGGGTGGGAGGAGGGGAGGTCGAGCGAGATGCCATCGGCATCGAGGAGAGGGAGGAGAGGGGGGATGGGGTTGCTGCATGCAGAGGGAAGATGTCATCGATGTCGAGGAGGGGGAGGAGAGGAGGGTAGGGTTGCGGTGCGACGGAGGTGGGAGAAGGGAAAATTTGGAAATCTGATTTTGATGCAGGTGGGAGGTTTTTTTCTTTTTTTTTTTTATTTTTTTTATTGGGGGGGGGGTAAAGGATGGGATCGTGGGAAGGGTTTTACTCTAGTCATAGAGATAGGGGTATGGGGATGCTGGGATCGTAGAAGTTAGAAGAGAGCGAGAGTGGAGAGGAGAGGAAGGAGAAGGAAGGAATGATACTGCTTTTTGTTAAGAGAATTTTGCTATGGTCATGGACTCAATAGCCATTGTTTGGACTCAATTATTAATAATTTTTTTTATTTATCTTCATATTTTAATATGAAATTTTTTGAAATATTTTTTTATAATAATACTATGATTTAGATGGATCGATTGTCAAAGAAGTTGTTTTTAAAATTGGCATCTATCATTACAATGTACATCAACATTCATAGGGCCATTATTTCGTTAACTAGTATATTACATATATATTGTACTTATTTATTAATTAGAAAAAAAAAGAGAGAAGAAGAATTGATCTTGGTGAGTATGATAGATACAAGATTAGAAAAAATAGTTTAAGGAGGATTATATTTGATTCTAAGTTGACATGTATAGAAAATATGCGTATTGATACGAGAAGTTTTCATGCATTATGTGATATGTTACAAACTATTGAAAGATTATCAAATACTAAAAATATGTATGTTGAGGAGATGGCTGCTATATTTTTACATATATATGCTCACCATGCTAAGAATAAAGTAATTAAAAAATAATTTATAAGGAGTGGGAGATAATCAGTAGATAGTTTGCAGTTGTGTTGAAGTCTATTCTTCTTTGCTAAGAAATATTATTCAAGAAACCAGAGCCATACTTGATAACTGAATTGACTATAAATGAAAATGATTCAAGGTAATTTTTCTAATTAGGTGGATAAATGTTTGTTAATTTTAAATTATTTAAGAAACACCTTATAATAATATAATAATAATATATTTATTTTATTATAGAATTATCTAGGTGCCTTAGATGGGACATACATTAGATTCACTATCATTGACATCAACAAATCCAGGTACAGAACAAGAAAAGGTGAAATAGCTATAATATTCTAAAAGTTTGCAGTCAAGATATGCAATTCATTTATATTTTACCTAGTTGGGAAGGATCAGTTACAGATGGTAGAGTACTACGTGATGCTTTATCTAGAAAAAGAGATTTAAAAGTGCCACAAGATAATAGTTTTAGTTATTTTGAACTTATTTTCTAACACATATGTCGAACTTATTTTCTAACATTATGTTAGATTTTTATTACTTGTATGATGCTAGATATACAAATGCAGAAGGATTTTTAACTCCATATAGGAGTCAACTATATCATTTGAATAATTGAAGATAAAATCATTAACCGATAATACTATAAGAATACTTTAACTATAAGCACTCATCTACTAGAAATATTATTGAGAGATGCTTCGGATTTCTTAAAATGAGATGGGCGATTCTTAGAGAGAAGTCATTCTATCCAATAAAAATGCAAGCAAAAATTATTAGTGCATGTGCTTTTATGCATAACCATATTAGAAGAGAGATGCCAACTGATCCAATTGAGGATGAGGTGCTTGATGTCCTTTCGACAAAAGAAAATGGCAATGAAGGAGAAAAGATTGATCACATTGAGAGTACAAATACTTAGACTCGATTTTGGGATGACTTAGCATAAGAAATGTAGGACCAATCTAGAGCTTGAAGAAATGCTCAACATTATTATAAATTTTTCTATGTATTTTGTATGTTGCATTACTATTTGATGTATTCAAGACTTTTTATTTATGTTTTGTATTTTGGATATTGTTTTCAGATTGTTTGTCTTAATATGAACCTTGTTACTGTCATTTAAATTTTTTTATTTAGCTTATTGTTGTTGTCATTTAGATTTGTAATATGAACATCTCTTATCTTTTGTACTGAATAATCATCTTGTAGATATGGATGTTTCTTTAAGTCAAAGAAGGAAGCAGGAGAAGAAGCATCAATGGAATGCAGAGCAAGATGCCATACTAATTAATTGGATGTATGCTTGATTTGAAGAATGATCCCATGTGGAAGGGAGAAGGTGGCAATTTTAAGTCTGGGTTCTTACTCCAATTGGAGAAGATGATGGCAAACAAGATACCTAATTGTGGCATCAAGGCTCAGTCACACATCCATTCAAGGTTCAAGTTGTTGAAACAACAATATGGCACTATTTATGATATGTTGAATACATCATGATTTGGATGGGATGATATAAGAAAATGTATTACTTGTGATCAAGATATATGGGACAACTAGGTCAAGATAAATGCATAACATATTAATTAATTCTCTATTTTTATTTAATTTTTGATGTCTTAGTTATAGTTTGCTAAATTTATATTGGTGTGTTATAATAGAGTCATCTTCAAGCATCTGATCTTCAGAACAAGCCATTCTTACACTTGAAGGAACTCTCATTCATATTTGGAAAAGATTAAGCACTTGGTTAGAGGGCTGAGGACCCTACAGATGCAACTGCTGAAATCCTTGCAGATGTAATGAATAGTAAGGAGGAAGTCTAGTTTATAGATCCTACTGAGTTTGAGAGTAATAACCCAATTCTCCAAACTCCTATTGGTTATCCTCAACAGAGTGCTTCTTCATCCCAAAACCAGTCAAGATAAAAAAAATGAAATGTTTCTAATGATGAAGAAGTTGCCCTTATCGGCAATTTGATTAATACTATAGGCAATCTTGGAGCAATATGTGTCAAGCTTCAAGTAAAGGTATTGATAAGTTGGTAGATTGTTTCTAGTTTCTTACAGATAATTAAGAATTAAAGAAGAAGATTTATGAGATAATAGCTGAGATTGAATATTTGGAGCTACATCAGTCGCTGATGGTTAAAGTTGGATTGATAATTGCTCATGATAGTGCAAGTTCGACTTACTTCTTTTCATTACCTTAGAAGTTGAGAAGATATCATGTATTGGATGTCCTTGGTTTGGGACATGGTTAGGATATCTATTTTGCTAGATGTGGTTATCTTTGGTACTATGGTTGTTTAGTTAGATTATCTACGATATTTTTGTTTGAACATTTGCTAGGCTAGTGGATAGTTTTATTAGTAGTTTTGGATTTAAACATGTTAACTTTTATGATGTGTAGTTGTTCTAACAAACTATAAATGCTTTTTGCTAGAAGAAGTATGATGAAGTGAAGCTATTCTATTTAATTCATAGATGATTAATTTTTTGTAATGTTTGATTTTTGTTTTTTTTTTTTTTTGCTATAGTTGTCTTGTTTCGATTGCACCATATGCTCTTTGTTCTTTTATTGGATCTTCTGGTTTTTATATCAATTATTTATCCCTACTAGCTTATAAGGATACAAGCACACATATTTGAGATAAGTGAATCCTGGGATGAAGCTAAACTCTGCTTTGATATAACTAGTGAGATATAAAATTTAGAGCCTTCTGTTATAAGGTATACTTGTTCAAATGCAGTTTCAGCTTTCTTTTTTATTATGTATAAGAGGATATATGTCAACTCTTTGAATGTGGCAAAACTATGGTCCAACTTTGTTGCTTGCATGATATACTCTCTTTTTAGACTCACATCCAATGGCTTCAACTACAATTGCTCCACTAGGAAGATTGCATCCAATGGCTTATCTATCGTTCCTCTTTATTTAGAATAGTAGTATGAAATACTTTTTTTTGTACACTGTTCTACCAATTGCATTTTTCGCTACATTTGAGTAGGAGAGACCTTCCAATTTGAGTTGGAATGAGGAGCTTAGGCAATTATTTAAAATTAAAAAAAAATGGTACTTTTGGTGTCTAATTAGATCTCATTCATTGGTTGCTGGTAGGGCTGAGCAAATAACTGAAACCCAAAGAAACCCACCCAATTCAACCCGATAAACATCGATTTTGATCGGTTGAAAGACTTGAATCGGATTGTGATTCACAAAAAATTTGGTTAATTACGGTCGAATTTGGTTTCTACATTTTTAACCCATATGAAATTAAACCCAATCAATCGATATAGTATTTTAGTTAGATTGTTTGAAAATTAGAAATTAGCAATTATGACATATTATGTACTGATTTATAGATGTTATGAAATTATTATATCCTAATTTCTATATGAATTGAATGATGTTTTGGTTTGTAATACTAAAAATCAATATTGGATCAACATTAAAGTCCAAACCGACATAACCCATCCGAACCCACTAGAAATCGTTAACTTCGATTTCGAATGGTTTATATATGATAAATAGTCGGCAGCAGATTGGATTTTCTTTAACCTGATTAGGTTCGGTCAGATCAAATTTCTCTCAATCCGATCCAATTCGACCCATGCTCAGCCCTAGTTGCTAGTTTAATTAAGCCTTATTTTTTGAATAATTAAAAAAATAAAAATAAAAAAATGAAAGAATTAAATCTACATTACCGTCCAATAGCCATAATGCTAGGATGATATTGAGTATAAGTCATAGTATACAAATTTTTAATAGATTTGATTTAAGATAATTTTAAAATTTTAATTTTATATTATCAATAATCTGCTTATCATACCAAACATGCCTATCCAGATTTTCAGTAATTTTACTGTAATATTATCTATCTATACCAATCAACATTATTGATAATTTAATGATGGCAATCTATCTTGCAGATAATCCACATTATCTTGAGGTTGTATTTGATAGCCAACAATCTATCTAGATTGCTAATAATTTAAAGAGACTCTACTAAATTATCATATTTGATATACCTTTTAAGTAGGTAATCCAGATTACCTCTCATGAGATAATCTAGATTATCAAGCAGAGAGGTGGCTATCCAGATTATCAAATATTTGATAATCTGATAATAACATATTTAGATAAAAATATTCTCATTAAAAAATATAATATAATATTATATTATATTATAATAATATTATAATATTATATTATATTATTATAATATTAATATCTTATAATAATATTTTAATATTAATATATATTATAATAATATAATCATTATATAATATTATATTATATTAAATTTAAATATAATATATATATTATATTATATAATATAATATTATATTATAATATTATATTATATTATTATAATATTAATATCTCATATAATATATTATTTTAATATTATAATATATGGATAATATATTAATAACACATTATAATATATTATAATAATATAATATTATATAACATAATATTATATAATAATAATATATTATAACATAATATAATATAATATCATATTATATTATATATTATAAATATAAATATATAATAGAATATAATATATAATATATAATATATACTTATATTATAAATATAATATTATGTTATATTATAATAATTTTTTAATATAATAAATTTATATTATTATATAAATAATATTATATTATATTATATTATATTATATTATTTTAATATATTATAATATTTATTATAAATATATATTAGAATATAATATATTATATAATATATATTATAATATATAATATATATTTATATTTTATGTGTAGGGTGTGATTTTTAATAAATTTGATTTGAGGATATTTTGAAAATTTGATATTACGTTACCGATAATCTGATTGTCATACCAAATATGTCAATCAAGATTTTCAATAATTTTACTATAACATTATCTACGTATACCAAACATAGTAATCAACATTACTGGCAATGTATCCAAATTACAGATAATCCAGATTACTAGGTAATCTAAATTACCACTGCGCGGTAATGCACCAAACGCAATCTTAAAGATTGTCTAGCAATGCACCAAAGCAACCTAAGGGATTTTTGCAAACTCATAACCAGAATTTTCCATATTTACATAGTAATTCCCATAGAATTCATATTTGCATACTTTTCTTGTGATCATAAAATTAATTTTTATGGATCCCTCGAGTTTTTCTAATTGGACTTGGATGGCATACTCATCGTTTGTTGTTATTAACATGCATCATTTTTCTTCTAGCACTACCTATTTCAAAGTAAGCACACACTGCTCTATCATCATCACTTTCATTTGATTCATTTGTGGATGCAAGATATAAAACTACTTTGTTTGCAACCATAATAAGTAAGGACCTTGAGCATAATCTAAACATCAAATGTGCCTATATGAAATGGCCAACATGGAATGACATTCATCATCATACTGGAGCAATTAACATGTATCAATCTATCATACCGACTCTTTCGTTAGTAACTCATTGAGTGCTCTATCCTCATTAATTTTCATTTACTTGAAGATATAGGATAGAGAACCACTCTATTCTCTCACTGCTATAATTATGGATGTCCTTAAGAATCACACCAACCATCAAGCGTCCTCATTAGTGCTAGCTGGTATGTGAAGATATAAATCCTCATACAGAAGCCGCTCATATGGATTGGTTTAGTTTTTAGTATCGGTTCTTTCCAAAGAAAACTAGGAGCAGTCTATCTTCATCACTTTCATTTAATTCATCCCTAGATATAATGTACGGGGAAAAAAAGGAAACTCGGTTCTGCCACTGCAATATGGTAGGGATGTCCTCGAGAATCAACTAAACACCAAGTGTCCTTACAAGGTCACTAATATGCAATTATGTTCTTCCTTACATTGGAGTAAATGACATAATACTACTAGTATCTGATAGAGCACTCTATCCTTATTACTTTAATTTAATTTTTATCTGCAAATATATCATGGAAAACCATTTTTTTCTACAAATGCAATAATTAGGATTCTTTTCCCCTCTATTTTTCTTTATCTCTCTCTCTCTTTTTCTTTCTTCTTCTTCTTCTTCTTCTTTTTACTACTGAATCCTAATAGAGGCCTCGCATCCTATCAAAAAATGATGACCTACATGATAAATTTGTAGTAACTCTTCTCCTTTATTTTTGAGATGTTGTAGTGAACTTTTTCAGATGATTGTATATGCTTCATTTGAGAAGGAAAATATGGCTGCATATCTTCCTCCCACTTGATAAATCATATGAGGTTGTCCATTCATCTAGATAGCGTTTGTCAAGTTATTCCTTTCCTAGAGCTTTGCACCAATCATACCTAATTTGAGACGTGATTCTCGATGAAAGAGTTTACAATAAATCAGTTAATAAAAGACTAATTTTAGAGTCATCGCTAGCTAAAATCTTTTTATGATGTGGGATAATTCTTTCTACACCGCCTGCAATGTAAAAATTCAGACATGAAGTGCACCGCCTATTCCCATTGATCCAGCTGGCATTTTTATGGCATGACATGATATATATCATTTTTCATCCAAATAGATATCTAAAAGCTAAAAAAAATGAAAGTGGAGTATCGTTCCATCACTGAATATATTTAATGCACGTCATATTCCATTTTTCAACTATAACATGATGAAAATGTCTTTTTTTCTCTAAGATAGGATATTTTTACTATTTGGTAGTTAAGCTGAATATTTTAAATGCTACTCTTCTCTTTTTTTTTTTATTTTGTTGATCTTCTACTTAAGCATCTGGATGTCCGAGATTTAATCTATAGTGAGAAGGATGTATTTGAGTTTATTAGCTAGCATCTAGATAATATTATCCATCTAAGTAATGTATTTTATTCATCAGATAAAATATCATCTATAGATTTTTTATGATATATTTAGATAAAATATCTTTTAAATATATTTTTTAATATTTTTATGATATTTTTATATCAAATATATGATATTCTATAGTAAAACATCTCTTAAATATATTTTTCAATATTTTTATATCTAATATCAAAATTATGATATTTAAAATTAAAATTATGATATTTAAAGTTAAAATTATAACATCCTACATGTAAAATATTTTTTTAAAAATAGTTTTGATAATATTATAATATAATAGATCATAATTATGATATTATATGTTAATATTATGATATCTTATAGGTAAAATATCTTATAAATATATTTTTTAATATTTTTATAAAATTTTTATCTTAAAAATATGGTATTCTCTAGATAAAATATCTCTCAAATATATCTTCTAATATTTTATGACATCTAATATCAAAATTATAATATTTAAAATTAAAATTATGATATTTAAAGTCAAAATTATGACATCTTGCATGTAAAATATTTTTTGAAGATAATTTTGATAATACTATAATATACTAGATAACAACTATGATATTATATGTTAATATTACGATATCTTATAAGTAAAATATCTTTTAAATATATTTTTTAATATTTTTATAATAATTTTATATCAAAAATATAGCATTCTTTAGATAAAATAACTCTTAAATATATCTTTCAGTATTTTTATAATATTTAATATCAAAATTATGATATTTAAAGTTAAAATTATAATCTCTTATAAGTAAAACATCTTTTAAAGATAGTTTTGATAATATTATAACATACTAGATCATAACTATAATATTATACATTAATATTATGATATCTTATAACTAAAATATCTTTTAAATATATTTTTTAATATTTTTATAAAATTTATATATCAAAAATATGATATTATGTAGGTAAAATATTTTTTAAATATATCTTTCAATATTTTTATGATATCTAATATCAAAATTAAGATATTTAAAGTTAAAATTATTACATCCTACATGTAAAATATCTTTTGAAGATAGTTTTGATAATATTATAACATACTAGATTATAACTATGATATTATATATTAATATTATGATATTTTATAGGTAAAATATTTTTTAAATATATTTTTTGATACTTTTATAATATTTATATCAAAAATATGGCATCCTATAGGTAAAACATCTCTTAAATATATCTTTCAGTATTTTTATAATATCTAATATCAAAATTATAATATTTAAAGTTAATATTATGATATTTAAAATTAAAATTATGATATCCTGCATGTAAAATATTATTTAAAGATAGTTTTAACAATATTATAGCATACTAGATCATAACTATGATATTATATATTAATATTATGATATTTTATAAAAAATATCTTCTAAATATATTTTTTAATATTTTTATAATATTTTTATATCAAAAATATGGAATTCTTTAGATAAAATACCTCTTAAATATATCTTTCAGTATTTTTATAATATCCAATATCAAAATTATGATATTTAAAATTAAAATTATCATATTTAAAGTTAATATTATGATATCCTATATGTAAAATATTCTTTGAAGATAATTTTGATAATATTATAGCATACTATATCACAACTATGATATTATATATCAATATTATGACATCTTATGGATAAAATATCTTTTAAATATATTTTTTTATATTTTATAAAATTTTTATATCAAAAATATATTATTCTATAAATAAAATATCTTTTAAATATATTTTTTAGTATTTTTATGATAATTAATATTAAAATTATGATATTTAAAGTCAAAATTATGACATTCTATATATAAAATATTTTTTGAATATAGTTTTGATAATATTATAAAATATTAGATTATAACTATAATATTATATGTTAATATTATGATATTTTTTAGATAAAATATTTTTAAATATATTTTTTATATTTTTATAATATTTTTATATCAAAAATATGATATCTTGTAGGTAAAATACCTCTTAGATATATCTTTCAGTATTTTTATGATATCCAATATCAAAACTATGATATTTAAAGTTAAAATTATAATATTTAAAATTAAAATTATGATATCCTATATGTAAAATTTTTTTTAAGATAGTTTTGATAATACTATAATATACTAGATCATAACTATGATATTATATGTTAATATTATGATATTTTATAAATAAAATATCTTTTAAATATATTTTTTGATATTTTTATAATAATTTTATATCAAAAATATGATATTCTATAAATAAAATATCTCTTAAATATATTTTTTATTATTTTTATAATATCTAACGTTAAAATTATGATATTTAAAGTCAAAATTATGACATTCTACATATAAAATATCTTTTGAGTGTAGTTTTGATAATACTATAACATACTAAATCAAAACTATGAGATTATATATTAATATTATGATATTTTATAGATAAAACATCTTTTAAATATATTTTTTGAATTTTTATAATAATTTTATATCAAAAATATGATATTCTGTAAGTAAAATACCTTTCAAATATATCTTTTATTATTTTTATGATATTTAATATCAAAATTATGATATTTAAAATTAAAATTATAATATTTAAAATTAAAATTATGATATCCTACATGTGAAATATCTTTTGAAGATAGTTTTGATAATACTATAATATATTAGATCATAACTATAATATTATATATTAATATTATGACATCTTATAGATAAAATATCTTTTAAATATATTTTTTAATATTTTTATAATATTTCTATATCAAAAATATGACATCCTATAGATAAAATGAGTACTTTATATTTTCTATATATATTTTTTAACTTCAAATATTATGATATTATAGATTAATATTATGACATGTCATAGATATGATATTTTAAAATGGATACTCTATATTTTCTATATATATTTTTTGACTTTAAATAATCTTCTATACATCTTCTATAGAGACTTTTGTAAATGATCAGTTGGATGAGGCTTCATGAGGTAGTTATCTTGAGAATTCATGTTCTTTTAGTGCACCACATATAAATAATAATTAATGGTAAAAAAAAGCATGGAAGAAATGAGGGAGGAGATTATCAAGGATGAAATATTATAAATTTTTTATTATTTATTAAAATTTATAAATTAAATATTTTAATTTCATCAAAATATGAAATATATTATAGCAGATGTTTGAAAGAACTATTACTTTAATAAAATATCATCTTAAATTTTTAAAAATATTACATTCAAGAATATTTCTATTCTAGAATGTCATAATTTTAATCCTTAATATCATAATTTTGACATAAAATATCATAATTTTGCATTCAAAGATATTTTCATTCTAGGATGTCATAATTTTAATCCTTAATATCATAATTTTAATATAAAATATCATAATTCTACGTTCAAAAATATTTTTGATCTAAGATATCATAATTTTAATCTTTAATATCATAATTTTAATATAAGATGTCATAGGATATCATAATTCTACATTCGAGGATATTTCTATTCTACGATGACATAATTTTAACTCTTAATATCATAATTTTGATAGAATATCATAGGATGTCATAATTCTGCGTTCAAAAAATTTTTTATTTTAGGATATCATAATTTTGATTCTTAATATCATAATTTTAACATAGGATATCATAATTCTACGTTCGAAGATGTTTCTATTCTAGAATATCATAATTTTAATTCTTAATATTATAATTTTAATATAGAATATCACAAGATATTATAATTCTATATTTGAAGATATTTTTATTCTAGAATATTATAATTTTAATCCTTAATATCATAATTTTAACACAGGATATCATAGAATATCATAATTCTATGTTTAAAAATATTTCTGTTCTAGGATGTCATAATTTTGATCTTTAATATCATAATTATAATATAAGATGTCATAATTCTGTATTTGAAGATATTTCTATTTTAGGATATCATAATTTTGATCCTTAATGTCATAATTTTTACATAGAATGTCATAATTCTGCATTCAAAAATATTTTTATTCTATGATGTCATAATTTTAAATCTTAATATCATAATTTTTACATAGGATGTCATAGAATATTATAACTCTACGTTCAAAAATATTTTTGCTCTAAGATGTCATAATTTTATCATAATTTTGACATAAGATATCATAGGATGTCATAATTCTACAATCGAAGATGTTTCTATTCTAGGATATCATTATTTTGATCCTTAATATCATAATTTTAACACAGAATATCATAATTCTACATTCAAAGATGTTTCTATTCTAGGATATCATAATTTTGATTCTTAATATTATAATCTTGACATATCATGTCATAATTCTACGTTCGAGAATGTTTATATTCCAGAATGTCATAATTTTGATCCTAAATATTATAATTTTGATATAGTATATCACAGAATATCATAATTCTATATTTAAGGATGTTTCTGCTCCGGAATATCATAATTTTTATCTTTAATATTATAATTTTGACATAGGATATCATAATTCTACGTTTGGAGATATTTCTATTTTAGGATGTCATAATTTTAACTCTTAAAGATCAAAATTATGATATTAAGAATAAAAATTATGACATCTTGGAATAAAAATATCCTTCAAACGTAGAATTATCATATTCTGTGACATCCTATATCAAAATTATGATATTAAGAATCAAAATTATGACATCCTAGAATAAAAATATTCCTGAATGCAGAATTATGATATTCTATATCAAAATTATGACATTAAAGATTAAAATTATGATATTCTGAAATAAAAATATTTTTAAATATAGAATTATAATATCTTATATTAAAACTATGATATTAACGATCAAAATTATGATATCCTAGAACAGAAATATTTTTGAACGTAGAATTATGACATCCCATAATATTCTATATCAAAATTATAATATTAAGAGTCAAAATTATGACATCCTAGAATAGAAATATTTTCGAACATAGAATTATGATATCCTGTAATATCCTGTATCAAAATTATGATATTAAAAATTAAAATTATAATATTTTAAAATAAAAATATCTTTGAACATAAAATTATGATATTCTATGTCAAAATTATGACATCCTATAATAGAAATATCTTCGAACATAGAATTATGACATTCTATTTCAAAATTATGATATCTTAGAATAGAAATATCTCTAAATATAGAATTATGGTATCTTGTATTAAAATTATTATATTAAGAATTAAAATTATAATATTCTAAAATAGAAACATCTTCGAACGTAGAATTATAACATCCAGTGATATTGTGTATCAAAATTATAATATCAAAGAATCAAAATTATGACATCGTAGAATAAAAATATTTTAAAAAATAGAATTATGATATCCTGTGATATTCTATGTCAAAATTATGACATTAAAGATTAAAATTATGATATTCTAAAATAGAAATATTTTTAAATACATAATTATAATATTTTATATCAAAATTATGATATTAAGGATCAAAATTATGATACTTAGAATAAAAATATTTTTAAATATAGAATTATGATATTCTATATTAAAATTATAATATTAAGAATTAAAATTATGACATCCTAAAATAAAAATATCCTTGAATGTAATATTTATAGAAATTTAAGATGATATTTTATTAAAATAATAGTTCTTTCAAACATCTGCTATAATATATTTTATATTTTGATAAAATTAAAATATTTATTTTATAAATTATAATAAGTAATAAAAAATTTATAACATTTCATCCTTGACAATCTCCTTCCTCGTTCCTCCTACGCTTCTCTTCTTGCCATTAATTATAATCTATATGTGATGTACTAAAAGAACATGGATTCTCAAGACAACCGTCTCATGAAGCCTTATCCAATTGATCATTTACAAAAATCTCTATATAAGATGTACAAAAGGTTATTTAAAATCAAAAAATGCATATAGAAAGTATAAAGTATCTATTTTAAGATATCATATCTACAATATGTCATAATATTAACCTATAATGTCATAATATTTGAAATCAAAAAATTCATATAAAAAACATAATGTATCCATTTTGCCATCAGGATGCCATATTTTTGACATAAGAATACTATAAAAATATTAAAAAATATATTTGAATGATATTTTATCTATAAAATATCATAATAATAATATATAATATCATAATTATGATCTAGTATGTTATAGTATCATTAAAACTATCTACAAAAAATATTTTACATGCAGAATATTATAATTTTAATTTTAAATATCATAATTTTAACTTTAAATATTATAATTTTGATATTAGATATCATAAAAATAATGAAAGATATATTTGAGAGGTATTTTACTTATAAGATGCTATATTTTTGACATAAAATTATGATAAAAAAATTAAAAAATATATTTAAAATATATTTTATCTATAAGATATCGTAATATTAATATATAATATCATAGTTGTTATCTAGTATGTTATAGTATTATCAAAATTATCTTCAAAAGATATTTTACATGCAGGATATCATAATTTTAACTTTAAGTATCATAATTTTAACTTTAAATATCATAATTTTGATATTAGATATTATAAAAATAATAAAAAATATATTTGAGAGATGTTTTACTTATAGGATGCTATATTTTTAATATAAAATTACTATAAAAATATTAAAAAATATATTTAAAATATATTTTATCTATAAGATATTATAGTATTAATATATATGTTATAGTTATGATCTAGCATATTATAGTATTATCAAAACTATCTTTAAAAAATATTTTACATATAGAATATTATAATTTTGACTTTAAATATTATAATTTTGATTTTAAATATCATAATTTTGATATTAGATATCATAAAAATGCTAGAAGATATATTTGAGAGATATTTTACCTACAGAATGCCATATTTTTTATATAAAAATATTATAAAAATATTAAAAATATATTTAAAAGATATTTTATCTATAAGATGTCATAATATTAACATATAATATTATAGTCATGATTTAGTATATTATAATATTATCAAAATTATTGGTGCAGAATTTGATTGACGTCAGAACGAGCTGGAGTGGAGGAGGATGAGGTCGCCGTCGGGGACCTGCAAAATAAAGTCCTGTTCGGAGTCGGTGGTGGTGGCTCCGATGGAATCTTTCGATGATCAAATCAGCTCTTCTGGTCACTAGAAATACAGTGCTCAGATGAGAGCTCGGTAGAGTTTTTGGGAAGGAGAAGAGAGCTTAGAGCTTTCAAAAAATATATCTGAAGGGTCCCTTTTTATAGGCAAAGCTTGATTGATGATGATAGTTGCAGCTATCTGGCAGCGGATCGCTCGAGGCCTGATGGAGTTCGGTACGGAGAGGAAGATATCGTCAGGCTGATAGTGACAATCATGTCGTCCGATCGTGGGCTGCATGGGGTTTACTACGAAGAGAGAGATGTCGCCAAACTGGTAGTGGCGGTCATATCATTCGATTGTGGGCCGCATGCATTCGGGATCCAACTGAGCTGGAGAAGTCCGACTGTAAAAGTATTCCGAAAGAGGGTCGGCTTCTATAGAAATCCAACTGAAGAAGAAGTTCGGAAGGAGTTCGGCTTCTATGAAAATCCGACTGAGGGAGAATCTTAGGAGTTTGATTCTTGGAAGAACTCAGCTGTAGGAGCAATCTGAAAGAAGTTTGGCTCCTGAAGGAATCCAACTGCAGGAGCGATCCGGAAAAAGTTCAGCTCCTAGAGGAATCCAGCTATAGAAAAATTCTAGAAGAAGTTTGGCTCCCATAGAAATCCGACTGAAGGAGGATCTGGAAGGAGTTTGGCTCTCACAGAAGTCCGACCGAAGAAAAAGCTCGGAGGAAGTTTGGCTCCAATAGGCGTCCGACTGAAGGAGAGTGCGGAGCGAGTTCGGCTCCTGCAGAAGTCCGACCGAAGGAGGAATCCTAAGAAAGTTTGGCTCCCATAGAAGCTCGATGGAAGGAAGAATCCGAAGGAAGTTCAGCTCCCGTAGAAGTCTGATTGAAGAAGTGCGAAGGGAGTTCAACTCCCGCAGGAGTCCGACTACAGGAGCAATCCAGAAGGACTTCGGCTTCTATAGAAGTCCGATCGAAGAAGATGTTTGGGAAGAGTCTGGCTCCTGGAGAAGTTCGACTCCGGAAGAGTTTGATAGGAATTCGATCGTTGGAGGGTTCAACTGAAGCTCGACCACTGGAAAGTTCGGCCTCTTAAAGGGGTTTCGTTGGGAAGTTCGACCGGCTGAAAGAGTTCGGCTAAGATTTGGCCGCTGAAGCTCTTCCGTGATTACCGGTTGCATTGGACTAAGCATCAGACTGGACTTCGGTAGGAGTGAGGTTTATCCCCAATAATAGTTCCCCCACTTTCGAGTTTGAAATTTGAAGGGAGTACAAGAAGACGACTGTCGAAGTTCTTTTTCAGGCTCTGTACCCATTAAAGTTGAAGCTCGAAGGAGATCTTATCTCCAGCCAAGGTTGTCATTGAAGTTGACGCTTGGGGGGATCCCATCTCCGATCAAGGTCCAAGGAGATCTTGTCTTTCATTGACGTTGTGGTTGAAGTTTGTGGAAGATCTTATCTCCAGTCGAGGTTGAAGGAGATCTTATCTTCTGTTGACGTAAACTTTGAAACTCAAAAGAGATCTTATCTCCAATCGAGGTTGAAGTTATGGTTGAAGCTCGGAGGAGATCTCATCTCCAGCTGAGGTTGAAGTTGAAGTTGAGGCTCGGGGAAATCTCATCTCCAGTCGAGGTTGAAGATGGAGCTCAGGGGAGATCTTATCTCCAGCAGCTGAGGTTGAAGATGAAGTTGAGGCTCGGGAGAGATCTCATTTTCAGTCGAGGCTAAAGATGGAGCTCGGGAAGAGATCTTATCTTCAACGATCGAGGTTGAAGTGAAGTTGAGGCTCGGAGGAGATCTTATCTCCAATCGAGGCTGAAGATGGAGCTCGGAGGAGATCTTATCTCCAACGATCGAGGTTGAAGGTGAAGTTGAGGCTCGGGAGAGATCTCATCTCCAGCAATCAAGATTGAAGGAGATCTTATCTCCTGTTGACGAAATTAGACTTTGAAGCTTCGAAAGAGATCTTATCTCTAGCCGAGGTTAAAGATGGAGCTCAGAGAAGATCTTATCTCCAGCAGCCAAGATTGAAGAAGATCTTATCTCCTGTTAACATAGACTTTGAAGCTCGGCAGAGATCTTATCTCTAGCCGAGGTTGAAGGTGGAGCTTGGGGAAGATCTTATCTTTAGCAGCCGAGGTTGAAGAAGATCTTATCTCCTATTGATGTAGACTTTGAAACTCGGAAGAAATCTTATCTCTAGCCGAGGTTGAAGGTGGAGCTCGGAGGAGATCTTATCTCTAGCAGCCAAGGTTAAAGGAGATCTTATCTTCTGTTGATGTAGACTTTGAAACTCGAGAGATATCTTATCTCTAGCTGAGGTTGAAGAAGATCTTATCTCCTATTGACGTAGACTTTGAAGCTTGGAAAAGATATTATCTCTAGCCGAGGTTGAAGATGAAAATTGGAGGAGATCTTATCTCCAGCAGTCGAGGTTGAAGAAAATCTTATCTCCTGTTGACGTAGACTTTGAAGCTCGGAAGAGATCATATCTCTAGCCGAGGTTGAAGGTGGAGTTTGAAAGAGATCTATCTCCCAGTAGTCGTGGTTAAAGAAGATCTTATCTTCTATTGACGTTAGACTTTGAAGCTCGGAAGAGATCTTATCTCTAGTCGAGATTGAAGAAGATCTTATCTCCTACTGACGTAAACTTTTAAGCTTGAAAGAGATCTTATCTTTAGCCGAGATTGAAGGTGGAGCTTGGAGGAAATCTTATCTCTAGCAGTTCGAGATTGACGGTGGAGCTTGGAGGAGATCTTATCTCTAGCAGTCGAGGTTAAAGGAGATCTTATCTCCTGTTGACGTAGATTTTGAAGCTCGAGAGAAATCTCATCTCTAACCGAGGTTGAAGGTAGAGCTCGGGAAAGATCTTATCTCCAGCAGTCGAGGTTGAAGAAGATCTTATCTCCTATTAACGTAGACTTTGAAGCTCGGGAGAGATCTTATCTCTAGTCGAGGTTGAAGGTGGAGCTCAGGAAAGATCTTATCTCCAGCAGTCGAGGTTGAAGGAAATCTTATCTCTTATTAACGTAGACTTTGAAGCTCCAGAGAGATCTTATCTCTAGTCGAGGTTGAAAGAGATCTTATCTCCCGTTGACGTAGACTTTGAAGCTCGACAAAGATCTTATCTCTAGCCGAGGTTGAAGAACTTCGACTTGCTCATGTTAGGGCGAGGTTCTCCTCCTGTTCCTAACACAGCCACTATTGACTGCTGCTTTCCTATCATCACATAGTTTTTGTACCAAAAAATAATATTATCGAAATGGATGAATTTTATTAAAGAAAAATTACTGGCAGGACATCCTTAGATTCTCTATATTTCAGGGTCGTGGGAGC
Organism: Cocos nucifera; assembly: GCA_006176705.1. Taxonomy (NCBI): domain Eukaryota; kingdom Viridiplantae; phylum Streptophyta; class Magnoliopsida; order Arecales; family Arecaceae; genus Cocos; species Cocos nucifera. The sequence goes on from QRFJ01002404.1 coordinate 43,984, forward strand.
GTTGTTCCTCCGAGTTTCTTCAGACGATAAGTTCCGAGTCGGACGACCTCCTCTATCTCATGCCGGCCTTCTCACTTTGGAGCAAGCTTCTCTTGGCTTTGAGGCTGAAAGATGATGGCTTGCCGAAGTACCAAGCCCCTCCTAGAGGTAGCGTTGATGATGTCGAAAGGTGGCCGACCTCTTTGTTTTTCTTCCGTCATTGGTGGTTTTGGCTACGACAGCATCCTTGGCCGATCTTCTTCCACTTCAGGCTAGCGTTTGAAGAATCAACCCAGCCGGCCTCTCCTGATGAGCTCCTTAATTTCGTCTTGGAATTAAGCGCATTCTTTAGTATCATGGTCATGGTCACGATGGTAGAGACAGTATTTGCTTCGATCATACTTGTTTGGGGGAGATCGTAATTCTTCTGATCTTGGTAGCTGGTTTTTGATTTCCATCAGAACTTAGATTTTAGGAGCATTAAGGAGGGTGTAGTTGCAAAACCTTCCGAGAGGAGGATTTCTTCGCGTCCTTCTGTCGGAGCTTCTTTGTTGACGAACTGAAGGAGGAGTTCGGGCTTGCTTGCACTCGGTGCACTTCATGAACTCGACAATCGATTTCTCAAAGGTACACCAAAAAATCAATAACCAAAATGTACAACCTAAACAAAAATAGAGTTTGTTATTCAGTTGAGGTTGCATGCATCCATGGCGATAACCAACTGATGAAAGGTGAAATCCATTTAAGGCCACCAACCCGCCTCCTGTCAAATTTTCTCAAATCACAGCCATGTAGACTTTGTAAATTTCCTGTTTTGGGGCCACAATTTTGCCATCCTCCAGATGCATATTCTTCTCTCTCGAGTTGTAGCTTCTTACTGATCAAATGAACACATAAATGCTGGAAAATTAAAAAGGCTTTTAACACCTTCAAGCATAACTCATAAGCCCGTTATACTTGAACCAGGCTTACGAGGAAGTCCGTAAATATGTGCTCATAGCCTGGCATTTTACCATAACCTGCATGGATAAAAAAAAAAAAAAAGGGTCAACACAAGCATCTGAATTTTCGAACAAATTTGAAATTATTAATTAAGAGAAAAAAAATGATACACAGACAACAAAACAAAAAAAAAAAAAAAAAAAAATCCTCTCACAACAAAAATATTAATTACATAATGAAGCAAATTATGCCATATTATCCTTAGCTTTCACAAGATGAAAAAAGAAAGAAAGAAAACAGGAGACGCGCACACACAAAATAAAAGAATCCTCTCACACATTTCATTTAAGTATATATCATACAAGCATCGAACATAATAATATTTAGACGCACACTGCAGACGCATAACACCCTCTTAACTCACACATTCACTTCAGGTAGATAATATACAAAACCTGGATTACAATAAAACTTAGAAACTTATTACAATGGAAACAAGCACTGGCCAATATTTAAGTACCACAAGGTATCGGTCCATTCCCCCCCCACACCACAAACCCCACCCCTTTCACCCCCAACAAGGGAAAACCCCAAAAATAAAAATAAAAAAAACAAAAACCCTCCCCCCTTGCTCTCCGAATTCAAGGACTAACCATTTCCTAGTTAATACCTGAAAAAACTCACATTTGAGAAAAACAACTTCAACCATCATAGTTGCACCTGGATAAAAATTAACAGAGTTCCACCAGATATGATCCTTGAATAATTGTAAATTACTAACCAATTACCTAAGTTACCTGGACAGTTTCACCCAGCCCCAAGAAACCATGTCGAAAAATCAGATACATGGATGGATAGATAAACAGAGAGAGATACCGATACATACATAGATAGATAGATAGATAGAGAGAGAGAGAGAGAGAGAGAGAGATGAGCTGGGATGCTTCTGAAAACACTTGGCTCCTAATACTTCCGAGTCAAAATCAACGAAGGACATTTAAAATGAAAATCAGTACCATGGATGTTGATCTGCAACGTTTAAACTGACCAGAAATCAAAACTTATGCATCTTTGAGATCTTTAACCATGTATCAACAAAAAAAATTGACCATTTCAATGATAAGATATCATGTTTCAAGTTGATCTATAGTTTAGAAACATTAAAATTTGCCAAACTTTTAATATATTTAGATCAAGATCACTGTTTTGGAATTGCAAATTATATAGTTTATGCTATGTTTCTACTTACTGGCTATATTGCCACTATTCATTTTTCTATTCGTTTGATGCATTGGCAACATACCTTTAAAAAAAAAAAAAAGTTACCAAGTATCTTACGCATCTTAGATTATGATCAACAGTGCTGATTTTCATTTTGAAAGGTCCTTTATTTCTTTTGATTAGGAAGCATTTGGAGTCATGCTCTCAGAAGCATCCTAGGTTATATATTATAAAAGGCCATCACAATGAGCATCTTTAATGTTTTCTTTTGTATAATGTTGTATACGTGTGTGTTAAAGTAATGATTTTTCCCCCTATATCTCCCCATATCTTCTTTTCCATCTGAGCAAATTTAATGCATAAATATATAAAAAAATCTGGCTCCCAAATCTGCGTCCATGAATCCACACAACAATGACATCAATCATGGAGACTGATCATTTATGTGAAATTAGAATCTGAAACACAATAGATGTATCTCACCTACTGGGAGGTGCACATTCCTAGATGTACCTCCAGAGGTATCATTAATACAGGCCAATGTTCATAGGCATCGACCATTTAAACTAAATTTGAAAGCTCGATGACTTGTTTAGAAAACATTTTGACGTCCTTTCATTCTCCCATCCAACTCCAATTAGCATTACCTGAGTTCTTGATTTTGATTTTCAAATTACACTTTTGACACATGAGCATGAAAGGATAAGGAACACCTCTTAGCACTCCAAAATGGAGTAGCAAACTTTACTAAAACCTGCATTCTCAGCAACTGACTGAATTTAGAACTGTTTAAGTTGCCTCCAAGACAATGACACTTGTCCTTCAAAGTGCCCATATCATCATCGTATGTTTTATGTACCAGTAGAGTGCCACAAATTTTCTTCTTTTTAATTAGAAAAAATAATACATATTCTCTTTGACCCAAGGTAACATTAACTAATCAATTTAGTATGGTAGCCAATAAACTCAGGTTCTTTGGTGCGTACAATTTATTTATTTATTTATTTACTTATCATATATATATATATATATATATATATATATATGGACTCTGCTAGACCAAATCCCAATTCATATCCAATCGGATCTCCGACCGTTCGATCAGCGCGCATCTCTAAAAATAGGCGCCTGAAAAAAATGTGCTTGTAGGGCTGAAAAAACAGGCGTGCGCTTGAAAAAAATTCAAGAAAAAAAGACCAGCTGAAAAAAACCTGTAAAAAAAAAATGCCACCTTAAAAAAAATGCCACCTGAAAAAAACCTATAAAAAAAAAAAGGTGCCTTTCTTTTTTTTTCTTTTTCTTTTTTCTTTTTCAAGTGCAGGGCTTTTTTTTTTAATTTTTTATTCAATTTTTTTTGGCCTGAAGGAGCCAAAAAAAACTGAAAAAAAAAAAAATTCAGACGCACACCTACACCTTTTTTTCAAGCACACCTTTTGAGGCGCGTGGGCGTAGATGAGCGCTAATCCAATGGTCGAGGATCCGACTAGATATGGATTGAGATCCGATCAAGCAGAGCCCAGTCCACCTATATATATATATATATATATATATATATATATATAACAATACTCTGTGGAGAAGTATTGTGGTGTTGCCACCTCAACATCTTAGATGATTTTAGCTGTGCCACATGGAACCCCTATTTCAGCCGCACTAAGCCTTCCATCCATTCAGACTCCCAAAGCTTGAGGTAAGCCCTTGTCCATGGATGCTGCTTACCGACGGGAGCTGCAAGGGCTGTTGGAAAAGAGCCGGCCTTTCTTGCTCCCCCAGGTGTTCGTTGGCGGACTGTGCCTTGGCGGCGCAGAGGAAATCCGGCAGCTCCATAAGGCGGGGGAGCTAGGGCAACATCTCAAGGGGGTCGCCGTGAAGGATCCTACCTTCGTGTGCGGCAGATGCGGTGGGGTTCAGTTCACTATTTGGACTCCCAAAGCTTAAGGTAAGCCCCTGTCCATGGATGCCACTTACCAGCGAGAGCTGTAGGCACTACTGAAAAAGGCCTACCTTTCTCGCTCCCCCAGGTGTTCGTTGGCGAGTAGTGCCTTGGCAGCACGGAGGAAATCCGACAGCTCCACAAGGCTGGGGAGTTGGGGCGGCATCAAGGGAGGTAAGGTAGGGGGAGGCCTCCCTACGGGGGGCGAGGCCGCGAAGAGTGCAGGGGGGGGTCACGTGGGGTAGGGAAGGTGCGGGAGGCGTCGGGGGCCGGGGAGGGGAGCAAGGGGGTTAGTGGCGCCAAAGTCAGGGGGGGGACGGGAGGGGGTTGGTGGTGCCGAAGCCGGGGAGGGAAGGAAAGGGGGTTTGGTGGTCGTGTGGATGGGGGTGCGGCGCAGACGGCTGTGTGACCTAAGCCTCATGCGGTTGGGGTGGAGGTGGGGGGTGGGAGAAGGTAGTGGAAGGGAAGGGAGGGGGAAAAGAAAAAAAGAAAAAGAAAAGAAAAGAAAGAAAATATAGATCGTGCAAGGCGCAGGAGGTGCCGAGGGCCGGGGGACAAGATGAGAGAGGGGTTTGTGGTGCCGAAGCCGAGGGAGAGGGGAGGGGGTTTGGCGGTCATGCGAACGGTGGGTGCGGTGCGGACAGCAGTGAGGCGGCGCCACGGCCGCGACCTGGGCCTCATGCAGTGGTTTCGAGGGAAGGCGACAGGAGGAAGGGGAGGGGGGAAAGAAAAAAGAAAATATTTTGGGAAGGGGAGAAAAAGACAAGAAAAAATATTATTATTTTATTATTATTAATAATTTAAAATATTATTTTTAAATAATAATAAAATAGTATTTTAAAATTAAAAAAATGATATTTTAAAAATAAAAGTACGGAAGGGATGAAAGACAAAAACAACATTTTTTAAAAAATATTATTTTTAAAAAATAAAATATTATAAAAATAATAATAATATTTTTAAAAATACTAATTTATTATTATTTTAAAAGATAATATATCATTTTCTAATTTTAAAAATCATAACATGCTAATTTATTTTTCTAAAAATAATATTTTATTTATTTTTAAAATAATGTCTCGAGATCTAAATCGATTTATGATTATTATTATTTTAATATTCAGTTAGTTTTTTGGATGATACAAAAAATTGAGAATGGTGGTATTTTGAGTATTCAGTAGGCAAGAAACTGAAGAAAGATGAGTGCTGACCAAAAATTGAGGATAAAAAATAATAATTATGGGAAGAAAAAAAGAAAAAAGAAAAACAAAAGAAAAAGAAAAAAAGAAAGAAAAGAAAAGAGAGTTTCTCTCTCTTCCTTCAGTGGTGGTGCCAGAGGCAACGATACCAGTAGGGATGCCGAAGGGCGCGATTGGGATCAATGTTTGCCAAGAGAGAAGGGGAGCGATGGTGGGACAACAGAGAGACGGGGCAGTGGGGCGATAGGGAGGGGGCGACACCGACGGGCGCGGCAAAGGTATAAGAAAGTGATAGGGTAGAGGTGCGATCGAAATCGACATTTGCCAAGAAAGAAGAGGAGCCATGATGGGGCGACACAAACGAGCGCAAAGAAGGTATGAGAACAAGAAGAAAAAAATTATAATAAAATATTATTTTATAAAAAGAAAGAAAAAATAAAAAGAAAAGAAAAAGAAGAGAAGAAAAAAGAAAGAAAAGAAAAAAAAAGTCTCTTCCTTCAGTGGTGGCACCGGAGGCGGTGGTACTGACAGAAGCACCAAGGGATGCGATTGGGATCGACGTTTGCCGAGAGAGAAGGAAAGCGATGGTGGGACGGCATCGATGAACGCGGAAAAGATATGAGAAGAAGAGAGGGCAGAGGCACAATTAGAATCGACATTTGTCGAAAGAGAAGAGGAGCCGTAGTGGGACGACAGGAAGGTGCGGCGGCACTGACGGACGCATAGAAGATATGAAAACTGAAAGAAAGAAGAAAAAGAAAAAATATTAAAATATTATTTTATAAAATAATAAAAAATATATAATATATAATAAATAAAATAAAATAAAATATTAAAAAACTAAAAAGTATTTATTATAAATATTTATTATAAAAAAATTTAATAATTACAGGCCATAATTATCCACCTCGCACAACAAGCGGGTCTTCGACTAGTATTTTATAAGAATGACTTCTATTGTTCTTGGAACAAATTGTCAAACATTAGGAATGAACAATAGTCCAGTTATCATTAGGAAGATACATTTCTTCATCAGACAACTAAATGCTGCCCATTCCTGAATTTGCTACCCTAATTTCGCTTGTACTCTCAAGTTTGCTTTTCATTGACACAATAGCAGTAATACAATAAATACAATTAATATTGCTCAACCATCATCACACCATGATTCTGGTTATTGACTTCAAGTAAATTAAACTGTCTATTTCGGGTATCATCCTCTAAAGGCTTTGTAAGTGCTATCGGATAATCTTATCCAACTTAAAAGAGCTCATGGAACAAGCATGCACTTTTTGGTGCACGTATACTAATTCCAAGGAGGTACATCTAACGAGCAAATAACCATATGACATACAGCATATGGAAACTAAATGTCTATAAGCCATGTGCAATCAACTGCAAATAAAGCAACATCCTAAATGTAAGTTATGTTTCTGTATCAGTAAATATGTTATTCACTCCTCTCAAGAAGATGAAATTTTAATATAATTCAATCATAAAAGAATGGTACAGGAAAAAATATAGTACACCTTAATGAATTAGTAGGTTTCACTTACCAGGAAAATAGTTGATATCAATGACATAAAACTGGTCCCTTGTTCCATGCTCTCTGATTATATCCATGTTGAACAATCGAAGACCCTAACCACATAGACAACAATTAATTAGAATAAGCAAAAGGTCACTGCAAGAGTTATGCACCAGAATCAAGTGACACGTGTTACCAATTGGCAACGAAGCTCTCTAGCAAGCCTCTCGAGCAAAGGTCGAGGAGGAAGTTCTGCAATAGAACAGGAAAAAAGAAAAATTAGGATCTCCTTCATCATAGGAAGCATGCATTATGTTCAGTTTGACCCTGCACAAAAACCAGAGCTATAAGCCAATCTAAGAACATATAGTTAGAGAAATTATGGCCGCCCTTTACCGGCAATACCAGGCTCCAGATCTGCATCATCAGCCGAAGCAGCAGCACAAGACACCCTTGGGAACTGAAAGACACCAGCGGTATCAAGTAGTTCACATTTATTAACATCAGGAAGAGAAAACCGGCGCACAACCTTTATCGACTCCCCTACTATATAGACCTTAAAGAGTACACCACCTGCAATCAAGCAATAAAAATTAGATCCAATGTCAATAGTGACAAAACTATCAGAAAGAATGACATATCATACCGTGATTAACAAATTCCTGGAGAACCAAGGGAGGGTCAAGCTTTGACAAGGCAAATTGATCAAAAGCAAGAGATAATTCATGTGACTTTGCACTTCCATCCGCCACTAATGGCTTAGCAACTGTAGCAAATAAAAACAACACAATAAGATATCTTGTCATGTTCTAACTCACTGCTGTGAAGTTTCAAATATACTCATATAGCTGAAGCTGCGAATATAACTTATCTAAAATAAGCCAGAAATTTTAAAAGTTCACTCGTTGGGGATTCCATACTTTTGAACCACATGAAAAACTAGATATAACTCAACTCAACTAAGCCTTAATCCACCAAACTAGTTAGGCTCTACGACATGAATCCTTTTCCACTATTCCGCTTGGTTTAGGGCCACACTTTCTAAAAGATATTGAGATATCAAGTCCTTCCTTACTACTTCATTCCAGGTGATTTTCAATCTACCTCTACCCCTCTTTCATTCTACATGTATCAAATCACTTCTTCAAATAGGTGCCTTCCTCGGCCTATGTTGCACATATTTAAGCCATCTAAGACATCTTTCTCTTAATTTATCTTCAATTTGTGTTACCTCCTTGTCACGAATGCCTTCATTATTTATTCTATCTTTTCTTGCATTACATCTATCTTAGCATTCTCATTTTGAGCATACTTATCTTATGTGCATATTGTTTTCTAGCCACTCGACATTCTATACCATATAGGCATAGCTAATCATATGACTGTCCTATAAAATTTTTCATTCAACTTCACATGTACCTTATAATTGCATAATATCAAGTTGCATTGCTCCATTTTATTCAACCAGCTTTAATCATAAGGGTAACATCCTCTTCAATCTTTCCTTTCGTATGAATAATTAATCCTAAAATACCAAAAATGATCACTCTTAAGAACTTTATAATTCTCAAATTTTGCTTCACCTTTATCTCCATTTATAATTTTACTAAAATTGCATTCTATATATCCCATTTTGGTCCTGCTTAATCTAAAACCCTTGGATTCTATTACACTCTTCCAAAATACTAGATATGCTAAGAAATTCCAAAATAGAAAATAATTTGAAGGACATGATGCTAGGAAAGAAACACGACTTGAAAGGCATGTCCGGTACTTAAGTAGACCCACATCTGATTTGGAAACATCTTTGGGACCACATGTCTTGAGTTCGTCAGTCGCTAATATCAAGTTTTTGAAAGAGCTTCTTGATGTTCACCAACAGGCTTTGCAGTTTTAACTAGTCCCGAATATTAAAAGGTGGCTGCACTGTGTATTAACACAAATATTGACTAGCTAATGAACTGACCAAACCCTTTATCCAGAATATGTATAGCAAAGATGCTGCACCCCTTAATGGGCAGAATTCTGGGTAATGAACTTTCAAATGAGGTGCCATGCATGACTATACATGCATAATCCAATTCTTTTAACTAATTTATATCAATAAAATGTACGATTAAGAACATGCAACCAAAAAAGTTATTTGCATGCTTCTGGATAAGAGACTTTATCATTTTCTTTAACATGACAGTTGAAGTACTTGAATCTACACTTGCACCCAATTCTTAGTATATTACAAGTCACCTATGTATCCCAGAAAATTAGTAACTCCCTCTGATCATATAATTATACTCATTCCTACTAAGTCAATAATGTTCCAGGCATATATATAAGGTCTCGATGCTAGGAAATAAAAAAGTTAGACACTAGAAGATTTCAAAACATAGATAGGCAGAATACCTAATGGTAGTGTTAGTCCAGCCTCTGCAACAGCACGTGGGATGGATGTAGGGTCTTCAGTTATAACTAGTTGTCTAGGAACCCCAACTTTACCTGCAGCAAGTCAATTGCACAATGGAAAATGAAAGTAAGAAGCTGAATAAATGAAACTATGCATATATGTACAAAATATATAATCATGACCAGAATAATGAGCTCTTACCCACAAAGACATGGATGAATATAACATAATGAATGCTCATCAGAGAGAATGTAAACTTTGCTAGATATCGGTATTAACCTAATGACATTGACCTTAGTTGCTAGAATGGAGTGCGAATGCGGATGTTTGAATGGGTGCAGGTACAGGGAAGCAGATATTCTAGAAACATTTTTAACAAGCAAGCATTTAGGAAGCAGGATCAGGTTCAATATTCTAGGAAGATTCTGAAGTAAGTACACTACCCTGGGTAGAAGTTTTTGGCTACCAAGCGTCAGATCTGATGCCCAATATATGATCCATAAGCGACTTCTAATATACCAAAAGGACATGAAAGAAGCAACATGTTTTCTGAATCTAAAAAAGATGCATGTCATTAAAGCCTTGAGCCAACTCATCACATAATGGCTTCTGCAAATGGAATTTATCTAAATTTTAAGAGAAAAAAGTTGACAAGTATGCATTGGGAGCCACACATTACGATTGGGACTGAAAATTAAAAGGAAAAAAAGGAAACAAATAGAAGAATTACCATAGCAATCAGACAAATTCAAATTGGCTGCATATTGAAGCATTGATTGGCGATTCCGTAACTGCTGTATGGCATCTGGTGGATCAAGAACAGTCACTTCTGGATGTTCTTCGTGGTAATCCTTCAAGAATATGGAACAAGGATGACAGAGAGTAAATTTAGTAAAATATCAATGCTTCAAGTCACAAAATTACTGGAAAGGAACAATTCATACAAAAGACTGAAATTTCAATGTTACCATTCACAATGCTTTTTATTTATTTTTTTCATCACAATTTGCTTACTAATAGCAATTTAAGCTCATTGTTTATGTCCATGACAACTACCAGACTACAAAAACTATAACTATTTTGCCAAAAGAAAGAACAATTACAAGAAAAGGTTTTATAATAGTTCCAACTAATTATTACTAGCTAAATGAGCTTAGTGAAGCACTTCATTTAGAGCCTATTTGATAGGACCACGGCTCAGTTTCATAACAGGCAGCAACATGCCAGAGCAAAGGCCATGAGCTTGCCAGTTAATAGCTCCTAGCAACAAATGTCTTTGATTGTGCAAAATGATGCATTTTTAGGTGCTTAAAATGACTAGCGAAATTGGATGAAGTGTAGGATTCATGGACTCACCTACTAAAAGGTAATTGCTCTGGAGCAATCAATGACAGAAATAAATCAAAAGCAAATGCAAATGCAGATATTACTAATTATAACATTTTTAGGATCGTTATATCTGCATCACCAAACACAAGTATGACATGACATAACATAACACATGCATAACAAGAAAGTGGAGACAGCCTACCAAAGAGTTAGAGACATTTTTGTTCTTATGACACGAAGATTAGTAGATAAGCACACAGAAGAAACAAGCTATGATATATAAAAAAGACAAGCACAATGCAGGCAATAAATACCAAATGAGTTATCAGCTGTGCCCAAGAAATCAACTAATTTTCCCAGTAGTTTCCTCCAGCACACGCACACACACTCAACTAGTGGTACATTAACTTAGTCTCCAACACAATCAGCCAGTTGATAATATGAACATACATATCAAAGGGTATATTAGCAGAAACTGACATCCTTACAGGTATAGGCACATCGTATTTTATTATAATTAACACCTACTAGCAAGCAAGGCCTCTACAATTGTAAGCACACTTCCAGTTCCATTATCGGAACAACTGGATTGACAGCTTATGCATCTGAACTTCGGGTGACATTATATGCAATCCAATAACATACAGTAGTTACTGTCATCACAATGCAAGCGATCAAAATTCTGACAACCAAGTCTCACACTTAACTTATGCCTGATAGCAACACAGACAGCCAAATCCAATATGCAAAAAACATAGGACTGTTTCACATAATCACATTGTATTTAGTAAGAATAGACAAATTTATTCCCATCCTAACAATGATAACAGCATGTAGGATTTCACCCTTGTATCTGTGAAAGAATGCTCATTATAAAGCAACAAAAGGAAGCTTGAAGGATTAAAGAGTCTAATGCAAACACTCAAAACAAGCGATTGATCATCAAAATGTACAACAAGATAACCACAAAAAAAATATATGAAATTACATAAACATCCATGGGACAGTTAAATTATTTCAAGTACATTTATATAGATCTTCAACTTCATACAACAAAGTAGGAAGACATATCAATCTCTTTTACTTGTTTAATGATTAGACTATATTATATATTTTTGCAGCATTGTATCATGTCAGTTTCAACTTACCACAGCAGTTCCACAGCCTGCAAATTTGATCATAATTTTCAACCTAATTATTACGTAAGTGTATGGCATACTTATCTGTATTCTGTACATGCTTAAATATCCACACTAGTTATCTCAACATGGTTTCATGAATATATAACAAGATACCCATGTAAAGAGTTATAGGATTAGTCGGCTTCTTTGAAACTCGGTCAAATTTGACCTGAAGTAGATAACGTAGCAACTCAGATACTCTTATCTTCAGAGATGAAAATGCAAACAAACAATAAGGAAAAAAGATGGAAGATGATTTTTTTGAATTCGATAACAACCAAAATATAATAAGTAAATAATGTAGTGACTTCGATGGTTTAGTCTTCAGGGACAGATATGCAAACAAATGATTAGAAAAAGAAAAATGGAAGATGATTTTTTGAATTTGATAACAACCAAAATATAATAAGTAAATAATGTAGTGACTCAGTAAATAATGCAAGAGCTGGATAAGCTTATCATAGATGGTAAAACCCTCAATTGCATAATATTTAACACTTCATCATTTTAATTATAAGATCATAATTTAGCAAAGAAAGAACATGCACTCTGCAAATCACATCAGGGAAAAATAACTTTAACTCTAAAGGATCTCTCCATTTACCAGTCAATGCCAGATCGTACTAGACCATCCACTCGGACTGGCAGCACTATTGCAACATGAAACAGAAATGTTGAATTGCATGGAGTCATCAAATTCAAATCATAATCTAATCTAGTATACAAGATAAGGTGTATCACATGAAGTTCAGACTTACGAACCTCAAGAATTTGGCGCCACCTTTTTCCTGTCAACTGGAGAGTACAGAAGAACACACCAGTCAGATGAAAAGGACAAAGAAGATTTTTGGTAGATATCAGATGCATCAACTTGTTTCAGACACATGTTTATGGTGAATGACATAAAAAATAGATGAATTTCAATAATGAACTGACAAGCTGAATCACTACTCCCAGGAATGCATGCATGCATATGCACACACACACACACACATGTATGCATATAAACGTATGTATGTACATACTTACATGCAGATATAGTAACATTAAAGCACTCACCTTGTGGAGAACAATATTAAAAGGACCTTGATCTGAAAGAGGTCTGTTTTCATCAATTGCAACAAATAAAATCCCCTTCTTCCTGCACCACATTTCAAAGTCATATGTTTAAAAATAAAAACACTGGGAGGTTGATGATTACAACAATATGTACATATTTATCGCATATGCCAGGAATACCAGAGATTCTAAGCGGTGAACCTGGGAAGCTGATATATTGTGTAGCTGACAATTGCTACAATTTAACATCCAAAAATAAAACCAGAACCAAGCCCACGTATCCAGGTAAATAAGTCAACATAGATATAAATATAATCGGCCAGGGCAGAGCAGCATATACCATGCTGGTTCAAAACAATAAAAATGAACTGACATGATCCAAAAATACAAGTTCATTGAGATGGCTTGGAGACAAACCCAAGAAGAATGAATTGTTCTATCAACCTCATATACCCCAAGAAACATTAGTATGGTACAATGAACAGGATATTATTTATTTTTACGCCAATTCATCAAGCAAGGTTTACAACAGCAGAGCAGAGCTCTGCCAGCCTAAGAAATAAACATGCAGGAACACTTTCAGCCCAAACAAGTTCTAATAAATAATAATACACTAATCAAAATAATAAATAATTAAAATAGAACAAAATTAAGTATTATTTCAGATAATTATTTCCAGAAAAGAAGGTACATACTAAGTTAAGATGTTTGAGAATAACAAAGTAATGCAATACAGTAGTTCATGAACTGAGTCCATGCCTCTTCCCATCATGTCTCCTTTCCAACAATTCATCATTGCATCTGCTAACAATTAGCTCTTCCCAGGCCCGCATGACAACCATGATGAATAAAAGTTGAAAGCAATTTACACTTTAACAAAAGTTATCGTTGGAATTCTTCCATCCAAAAGAAATTCTGTCCATATTTTAAAAAAAAAGAAAAAAAAAAAAATCTAGAAATGATAAAGCTTCAACCAAACATGACAGATATTGGGCTCCATCAAAACAAGACAGAAGTATTGGCTTATTCAGGATGCTGGTTTCTTCTTTTTCTTTTTTTGGTTCAACATGACATAAATGAAAGAAATTTTAAAATATGAAGTCAAGTTGAAAAAGGAAAACATACACCTAACTTAAATCATGTAAAGTTCGAAATGCTATAAATTATATATCAGACATTCTATGCAACAAGTCAGTACATAAGCCATGTGCAAGGTGATAAACTTTATCGGCACTGGCCATGACCAGAACTAGCACATGAATTTTTTTAGTTAATAACACATCATCCACTAGTACCAATAACATACTTTTTCAAACTACCATACAAGAGCTTCCAATTTTTATAATCACATGTTCCCAGTTGATCCGAACGGTTGTATATATTCCAACTCAAATAGCCCAGCATTCCATAGTGATCTTACATAATATGCTAATTCAAATGAACATGTCCCTCATGTTCATACTATCAAAATTCCAATTCAAATAATCCAGATGGTTCTTAGATTAGTCAGCATTATCGAATACTGTATATAATTGATTACACAAAGTCAATTAGAATGCAAAAATAGAGCTGAATGGAGACAACAGCAAGCTCCAGTCAGCTCAGCACAGGTGTTATCTGCAAAGAATACATAGTTATCATTGCATCCTTTTCCACCAACTACCAAGTTGTACCATCTCAACAGAACTTGTTTCTGTATTACTCAACAATGAGCCCTTAAGCTGAGCACAAACTGATAAATACTGTAAATAGAATCAACAAGCTCCATACTCCTATGCCTATTTTTCTGCGAAAGAAATTCCAAAATAACAATAATGCAATGTTGTTTGACTCAAGATATTGTCTGAATCAGGCTTCTCTAGGACATAAAAATCCTCTTCATATAAAAGGCAAACAACATCCTTTTGAAGGGGAAAAGTTCCAAAAAAAAAAAAAATGAAACGAAAAATCAGCGTCCAAAGGAATCATAAAAATATATACGCTCCTGAACAAGAAAAAACAATATTGCGATAACAATGCTCACATGTACCAAGAGAGAACAAAAAACCATACTAATCATGCGAAAGAAAGTGCACCCTTTAGTTGATGGAGAAAAAAAGAACCGATGAAAAGCAATTCGGAGTTATTTTATTTGAATTGAAAAAGGAAAACCTTTAGACAAAATAAACGATAAATTTTAAGATTCTGTCAACCATGAACACCCAAAACTGCATCAACATTCAAAACATACCTATAACAAATAAAAAAATCAATCCTTTTTCGCAATTATCGAGAGGTTTGATATGATTAATTTATCATCAGTTCATCACCAACCTTTTCTATCAAGAGCAACCAACCATTTCAAACCATAAATCGGAAAAACCAAAACAAAAAGAAGTTTGCATCGAAGGAACGCTATCGTGACCGCGTTACCTAGCCAATCTTTCAAGCTTCGGCTGCATGAAACTCCTGACCTTCTTGGACGTCAGAGCATATCCCACGACAAGCTTCGGCCGCTGTGAAGAAGAGATTTCTTCGTCCAACCTCATGGTTACCACTTTCCGAACCCCAACCCCTGAATCCAAACAACTCCCCATCTAGAAATCCGAGAAAATAATATAAGAATGGGGGCCGGTTCCTAGACCCCTAAGAATTACAATGCGAGTATCAGATGCTTGGGATCCCCGAAACCCTAGAGTCGGAAAGCCACGGAGGTTGGAATCCGAGTTTAGAAACCCTAATTTTTCCCACCGCTCGGGATACGAAGATGGGAAGGAGGGATGATGGAAGGCCGGGGGGTCTATTTAACGAAGAGTTAGGGGAATACTCGGGAAGGCGTTTGAATCGAAGGATGGGCTAATGACGGAATTGACCCTGTTCACATTCGTGCCATGCGGACGCCAGTTGCCAAGATGGGTGGGAATCTTAACTCGGCCAAGTTTCGTGGCAACTAGCTGTCGAGCAACACGCTCGTACCTTCTGGATGCGACGAAAAGAACTCCACGGCGCCTCCGAGCAAACAAAACGCATGGCCGGTGTCGGCCAAGGATTTAGGCCCTCGCGAAATGTTCCATGGCATATTGAAACAAAATATCAACCTAACGAGATATTTGATTAGCGGCCGAATAAGTATATCTTGATTTTTATAAAAAAAATTTATAAGATAAAATTTTTTTTGTTGGCAAAGAATTCTTTAATACTTAAACTAGCTGAAAATTTTAGAGAATAATCGAAAGAACTCAAAAATAAGAATTTTTAGATAAAAAATTTACTAACTCTGATCCTCCCTTATCTAGCCTTTTATAAGGACGAAGGTTGCCATTACTGTATAACTCCTAAGAATGTAGGAAGTTGTTGGATATATTGACTCGACAGATCAATTTGGCATCCAAATGATGAATCATAAGTCGGCCTTACTGACCGATGATCGACACTGTCGACTGAATGATGAATGGATTGTCGATTGATGACAAACCATAATGAGTTGAGCAAATCCTACAATGATCGACTATTGGTCGGCCTATCGGATGATAGTCGGCCTCCATCAATCAGCAGCTAGTCGACTTACTGATTGATGATCGGTCTTCAACCGATCGTCACTCGATTCATCAGCTTTCAATTGTCAAATCTCTCAGTCAGTAATTAGTCGGTGTCTCCTGACCCATTCTACAAACCGAATGATTTCACTGGCTAATCAAAATATCAGTCAAATGCCGACATATGATCGAATTAACGATATACAGTCGACATGACTCATATCCTCAATGCACGTAATGGCTTCCCCATGACCACGTAGTGAGCATTAACTGTTCCCTTAATGTCGGAATAAATAGAATATCCCATAATTTATAATCGTTACAGACGATTACTACATTCACTTATAAAAAGAGGATAAACCGAGTACTTTGATAAGAGGATTTTGGGCTAAAATTCTATCTAATTCTATTTTGATTATCCTATTTATCAATCCTCCACTAACTTAGACATCGGAGGAGCCCCACCAAAAAATATTTCAGTCGATGTGAACTTCTTTTTGAGGTAATCTCTCCCGATGATAGACACATCAAAGAATTGACCGCAACAGATTGGCGCAACAGGTAGGAGGCGATAGAAAGAAACAAATTGCTTTAACAAAGATGCCGAAAATGCAAGCCCAGCATTCTACCGGCTCTACTAGATAGTTTTTTTACTGAAAAGATCATCTTCCTCCTCCACCCCCAATGACAGAGCCTAGTGTTCCACATCCAATTATTCCTGCGAATGCTCAAACTCAACAATTTGCTGCACTAATACAGCAAATGAAGATTTTGATGGAGGTGATGCATAACCTCTAATAATAATGACAGCAACCAGTGGCAAAACAACCACCGGCACAAGTAGTACCGTCAAGGCACAGTCATCGCTCCCCACTCCGATCTCCATCTTCTTTATCAGATACTACTATAAAAAAGGGCTACGGCAATGGTTCGAAACCGCTGTCGTAGTCCAAAAACCGCTGTCATAGGCTATAGCAGCAATTTTTTAATTACTGCTACTGCGACCGTCGTCGTAGCTCTATGGCAGCGGTTGTTTGAATTGCTGCTATAGATAGCCTATTGCAGCGGTTTATAAACTACCGCAATAGATCAACCTATGGCAGCGGTTATGTAACCGATGCCATAGTTTATCTAACCGCTGCCATAGGTAATCTATAGCAGCAGTTTCTTAACCATTACCATAGATATAATGCAGCGATTGATACCGTTTGCACTAGGGACCTATGTGTTAGATATATGTGCCCTAGAAGCCAAAATTGGCCGACACTTGTAATACACTTCTAGGGGCAAAACTATAATTTTGACTATAATGAATAAAATAGATTATTTTCTATCACATATGTGCATTTAGTGTCTGTGATATATCCTTTGAGTTAATGGTAATGATAATTCATATTTTCAAGAGTTAAAAATTTAAGACATGAATAATTATTGTTAACTCATAAAATGCTTCCGATCATAGGACCATCATGAGGATGGTGATTGATCCGAAAGGTTGGTGTACAATCGCTTCTCTTTAGTAGATGAATCTTGAGTCTACGATGTGGAGACACCGAAGTGAGAGTACAGGTACTCGTTAGAGAACGAGGGCACTGAGCGTGACCACCTCGAGTAATCATTAGGGAGTCACCTTCTCGTTAATGACTGACTCGATGCTGCAGTAGTGTGTCTGGTTTCTTTGACCTGAGGTGCATCGACAGTTCACCTTGAGGGTGTTATAGTTTGACTACACCATTACTCGATCTCCTAGCCATATCGGAACCCTGAGGTGTATGTTGGCTATAGCATGTTCATTGTAGGAACTGAATTGCATCAAGATGGAATCTATCTACCTCGGTGGTAGAGGAGCAGTCCTATGATGATCATGAGAATCAAGTCCAGAAATCCATGGCCATGGCAGAGTGAAATAATAGAAAGAGTTTCTATTTAGGGACTCCATCTCCTTTTTGGATTCCAATTAGAGTTCTCCTAAGAACCAACTTTGACTGATCTTAGGCACCCTCTAAGGAGGAATCCAGGGGACTCTATTCCCACCAATCAGATTTAGATCTAATTTCACAAAGAGTTGTGATTGGTTGGGAAGAAGAGAAGTTGGATCACAGATAGTCTATAAATAAGACCCTGCGCCCAACTCAAAGATGATTGAATCACAATTCCCCATGCCCCAAGGCTGCCTCTCCCCTCTTCCTCCATGCCAAACCCACCTTCTCCCTCTCCTCTCCACATGTCCAAAAGGAGTTTTGGACCTTGGTTGGTGCGATCCAGATCAAGAGAAAGGCGAGTGAAAGCTAGAAGGCTGCACTGCTGCAAAGGACGACTGCTGATCTTCAAAAGGAGTTTTGAAGATCCTCCAGATCAGATCCAGATCTGATTTTTGGAGATGTGATAGAGAAGAAGAGAATCTCTAGATCCAGTCCTGAGTGGATACTGGTAGAGGCTAGGCACTTGCGTGGCTAGATCCAGAACCTTCCGCTGCATACAGGATCATCAACGGGTAATAGGATTACCCACTTCAAGGTAAATTAAATTTGATTTAATTTATCTAATTTTATTTTAATTTTTAAAATAATAATAATTAGATCTAAAATATCTTAGATCTAATCTAGATCAAAGAAAAAAATTTTGAAATATATCTCTTGATCTGATCAGATCTGAACGAACCTGGTTCGGAAAATCAGGATTTTCCTTCAGGGTCGTCCCCTGCGATGGAAAAACTTCACAACGGCTATATTTTTTTATCTATTTTAGCCATATTTAATATGCATTTAAAATCCTTCCAATGACTCTAAATCTGTCTAGATTTCTCTCTAAGCATCTTATTGAAAGATATAAAGGCTTCAAAAGGAAGGAAAAAATCAAAGAGATGCAAGCATTCATTTCAGTCCTAAGTAAAAAAGCCTTCTTCAAGCAAAGAAAGCTTTCATTTCAAGTTCACCAACCCTCAAAAGCTTCATTCAAGTCTTTCAATAACTTTGAGAAAAATCAGAAAAGCTTCTTTCTTAATTGTGTAAAGAGTTTTTAATATTTTATTTGCTCATTAAAGAGGCTAACTTTGTATTTCATTGTTCATTAACTCTTATACTCTATTGTTTTCATATTGTTTTAAGTTTTAGGAGTTCCAAAACTTGGAAAGGTCTCTTCCGAACCTTGAATCAAAGTATGTAGGATTGGCTTGTACCTAAGAAAATAAGCGTGCTAGCTTGGGATAGCTAGGATTGGAAGATTTTTACCGATGGTGTATTCTAGTTTGAATATGGTTAGTGGATTTAAATTTTCAAGTAGAGTGCTTGGAGAGTGGATGTAAGGTGCAAGGATTGGCATCGAACCACTATAAATCTTGCTTGTTTATGGTGTGCTTGCCCTCTTTCTCCATCTTTATTTTCTTAAATACTTGCTCTCTTACTATTTATCTTTTCATCTCACTTAAATCACCCACCACATACAACTTGCATAACATTACATAATCTTTGTGGTTCTAAATTAGCTTTAAAATTTTAAAAACCAATTCACCCCCCTCCTCTTAGGTTGCATATCTGGGCAACAAGTGGTATCAGAGTAGGTGCTCTATTATTGGTTGTTGATTTAACCATCAAGAGTCAAAGATC
>QRFJ01002404.1:64726-214057 GCA_006176705.1 Cocos nucifera
GCGGAGTCAGTCTCACTGGTGCCGTGTGCGACGGATTGAGGGTGACAGCCATCGCCGCCTGACAGTGGGTCGCTATCGCCTGCGGCGGTTGCAGAGCTTGCCGAATGAAGGGTTGAAGGCCTTCGTGTGCCCATTTCGGAGGAGTTCGGCTCCTGAAGAAGAAGATAGGAGGGAGTTCGGCTCCATAGACGTTTGGCTGGAGGTATGCAGCTAAGGCTCGGTCCGCTGAAAGTTCGGCTGCTGAGAATCCGAAGCTCGGCCGTTTGGAGGTTCGGCCGGCTGTTGGACTTCGGCTGAGGCTTGGACACTTGAGAATTCGGTAGGAGCTCGATCGGCGAAGTTCGATGAGGGCGACCGCTGCGGAGTTCGGCCGAGTGACGACTGCTGAGGGGACTTCATTGAAGCTCGGCCGCTTGGAGTCGGTCCGAAGGAGTTCGACCGTGGGGAGTCCGAAAGAGTTCGGCCGCCCAGGAAGTTTGGTCTCGACGCTGGGAGTCCGGAAGAAGCTCGGAAGCTGACCAGTTCGGCGCTGGAGTTCGGCCCGGAGCCTGGGGCTGGGGAGTTCGCAGCTAGGTAGTTCGGCCCGGACCTTGGTGCAGGGGAGTTCGGCCTCTAGGCAGTTTGGCCCGGACCTTGGCGCAGGGAGTTCGGCCTCTAGGCAGTTCCCGTGGTAGGGGCTCGGCCTGGCGCCTGGCGCTAAAGCTCCTCAGCGGCTACTGGTTACATTGGGCTGAGCGTCGGGCCGGGCTTCGCAGGAGCGGGATTTTATCCCCAACAGAAAACCTATTGGGTGTAAATGGATCTTCAAGAGAAAGATTGGTGCAGATGGAATGTAGGAGACATTCAAGGCTAGACTAGGTGGCAAAAGGTTATAGTCAACGCGAAGGCATTGACTATCAAGGATACCTTTTCTCCAGTGGCTATGCTAAAATCCATCCACACATTGCTTGCCGTTGCAGCCTATTTCGATTATGAAATATGGCAAATGGATGTGAAAATGGCATTCTTGAATGGATATCTTGAGGAAGATATCTATATGGAACAGCCGCTAGGTTTCACATCCAGTGATACTGATCACAAGGTTTGCAAGCTGCAAAGGTCCATATATGGACTTAAGCAAGCATCTCGGAGCTGGAACACTCATTTCAATGATGTGATCAAAATGTTTTGGTTTCATCAAAAATGAAGAGGAACCATGTGTTTTCAAAAGGGTCAGTGGGAGCGCTGTTGTCTTCCTCGTATTGTACGTGGATGACATCCTCCTTATTGGAAATGATATTCCCATAATGACAACAGTCAAATTATGGTTGTCCAAGGAATTCTCCATGAAAGACCTAGGTGAAGCATCCTTTATTCTAGGAACTTAAGGTCTATAGGGATAGACCGAATAGGATGCTAGGACTTTCACAGAAGATGTACATAGAGAAAGTACTAAAGAGGTTTAGTATGGAAAACTCTAAGAGGGGATTAATACCCTTCAGACATGGTATTCATCTTTCCAAGAAGATGTGCCCCAGCACACCTGAGGAAATAGAACGCATGAGCAAGATCCCTTATGCTTCTGCAATAGGGAGCCTCATGTATGCCATGCTATGTACACGACCTGATATAGCCCATGCTGTGAGTGTCACAAGCAGATATCAGTCAAATCCAGGTGAAGAACACTGGAACTTCTGTGAAATGTATCCTTAAGTACTTGAGAAGAACTAAGGATATGATGTTGGTCTTTGGTAATGGAGAACTCCAAGTCCAGGGATACACAGACTCGGATTTCATGTCCGATATAGATGATCGAAAGTCGACATCTGGGAGTCTGTTTGTGTGCAATGGTGGTCCTGTCGGCCGAAAGAATTCTAAGCAAACAGTGATACCACCTCATCCACGATTACCTCGAGAAGGGTTATGTCGAGGTCAAGAGAGTCAACTCCACAGATAATGTGGCAGACCCACTTACAAAGCCGTTGGACCAACAGAAGATCGAAGCCCACCTTGAGAAGATGGGACTTAGACTTGTAGCCAATTGGCTTTAGGACAAGTGGGAGATTGTTAGATATATGTGCCCTAGAAGCCAGAATTGGCTGACACTTGTAATACACTTCTAGAGGGCAAAATTATAATTTTGACTATAATGAATAAAATGGATTATTTTCTATCACATATGTGTATTTAGTGTCTGTGATACATCCTTTGAGTTAATGGTAATGATAATTCATATTTTCAAGAGTTGAAAATTTAAGACATGAATAATCATTGTTAACTCATAAAATGCTCCCGACCATAGGATCATCATGAGGATGGTGATTGATCCTGGAAGGTTGGTGTACAATCGCTTCTCTTTAGTAGATGAGTCTTGAGTCTACGGTGTGGAGACACCGAAGCGAGAGTATAGGTACTCGTTAGAGAACGAGGGCACTGAGCGTGACCACCTCGAGTAGTCATTAGGGAGTCTACCTTCTCGTCAATGACTGACTCGATGCTGCAGTAGTGTGTCTGGTTCTTTGATCTGAGGTGCATCGACAGTTCACCTTGAGGGTGTTATAGTTTGACTACACCATTACTCGGTCTCCTAGCCATATGGAATCCTGAGGTGTATGTTGGCTATAGCATGTTCATTGTAGGAACTGGATGGCATCAAGATGGAATCTATCTACCTCGGTGGTAGAGGAGCAGCCCTATGATAATCATGAGAATCAAGTCCTGAAATCCATGGCCATGGCAGAGTGAAATAATAGAAAGAGTTTCTATTTAGATTTTCACATCGGACTCGAATCGAATGATTACATCATATGACAGAAACTAGGGTTTGACGAGTTCACCTAAACCCTAATCTGATCGGGGCTCAAGATAGAAGAACTGAATCACACAGGTAGCTGCACCAAGAGGTTCACATTCAGCTCTGATGGGTTGCCACCATATACTGCTAGGTGTCACTGGTGGATTTTGGGAGCAATTAGAATGATTTAGATGATCGATCATTCTAGCTGTTCGAATCAGAAGAGTTCTGATCCATCGAAAGGAGTTTCGATGATGTCGATGATAGAGATCATGACATATCCCATTACCATACAGAACTGAACCTAACTGGATCACACAAACAAGGGTTTGAATCTGGTGATCATCAATTGAACTGATCCAGTTCAATTGATCTGAATGAGATTCAATTAGGTTCAAGGAAATCGTGCTAGCACTCGATTGAACCTAACGTTCTTCTTTTACTATCATAAATAAGTTGTCCTGACCTGAGCCAAAGAAGTTTGTGCTCAATCAGAGGCCTTCATATGGTCTGACTGGAGGTTGTCCAAGTCAGAAAAGGTTGTCTTATTTTATAAGATATTATCTGCCATTTTTGGTCACCTGCCATTTCTTGTTCTTTGACTTTGGTCAAAAGTCTACCTTTGACTGGTCAAATGTTGACCATTGACACTTTGACTTTTGACCACATGTCATGCACCTATTGGAGAGCTGGTGGGGGCCTGTCCCCCTGCCAGAACCTGGCAAGGAGGAGGGCGCACGCCACCCTTGGCGTGTGCCCAAGTTGGAGGCGCCTAGGAGTCCTTGTTAGACAAGGACTCCATCTCCTTTTTGGATTCCAATTAGAGTTCTTCTAAGAACCAACTTTGACTGGTCTTAGACGCCCTCTAAGGAGGAATCCAGGGGACTCTATTTCTACCAATCAGATTTAGATCTGATTTCACAAAGGGTTGTGATTGATTGGGAAGAAGAGAAGTTGGATCACAGTCAGTCTATAAATAAGACTCTGTACCCAACTTAAATTATATGAGATGATTGAATCACAATTTCCCACGTCCCAAGACTTCCTCTCCCCTCTTCCTCAATGCCAAACCCACCTTCTCTCCTTGCTCTCCACGTCCAAAAGGAGTTTTGCACCTTGGTTGGTGCGATCCAGATCAAAGAAAGGCGAGTTAAAGCTAGAAGGCTGCATTGCTGCAAAGGACGACTGCTGATCTTCAAAAGGAGTTTTGAAGATCCTCCAGATCAGATTCAGATCTGATTTTTGGAGGCATGATAGAGAAGAAGAGAATCTCTAGATCCAACTCGAGTGGATACCGATAAAGGCCAGGCGCTTGCGTGGCTAGATCCAGAACCTTCCGCTACAAACAGGATCATCAACGGGTAATAGGATTATCCAAATTAGGTAAATTAAATTTGATATAATTTATTTTTATTTTATTTTATTTATTAAAATAATAAGAATCAAATCTGAAACATCTCAGATCTGATATAGATCAAAAAAAAATTTTTTTGAAATATATCTCTTAATCTGATCAGATCTGAACGAACCTAGACCAAAAAATTAGGATTTTTCTTCACTATGGTAGCGGTTGGCACGAATATGGCAGCGGTTATAAAACCATTGCCATAGATCTTGGATAATTAAAAAATTAAAATTTTTATTTTTTATATATTTTATCTGATAAATATAGATATATAACATAAAAAAATATAATAAATACAAAAATTATTCTAAAATACTAAAATTTTATTATCGAATAAAATTTATTATAATATTTTTTAAAAATAATAAAATACATCAAAAGTTTCCTAAATCTACATCATTGTCGTCATCATCGGGAGCCGGAGCCGGAGCCATAGCTGGAGCTGGAGCTAGAATATGGGCCAACATATCCTCGAAGTCCGTGACTCCAAAATACGTGCTGAGCATTAACATCATGTCTCTCACGATACCCTCCAAATGAGATGTGCGCTTCTCAGCCCGATCTATCCGCATCGCAGCATGATCTGCCCGTGCCAATGTCTCCTCAAGCTCCTCCTGATTGACGACATCGAAAGTCTGTAAGGAGATGCTTGCCTCGGACTAGTAGCTCGTCGGCATGTGTTCGGACCTGCATCGGATCCTCCCAGAGTGCTCAAGCCCCAAGATCTGAGATAGATGGTCATGGGGCCCAGAGGTATCTGGGCCCTCGTTCGCAAGCACATCTAACTGATCCTGTAATTATAAATTAAAATAAAATTTTATAAGAAATACTATAATACTAATCATATATACTAATATATTTAATACTTATAAAAATACGTCTTATCGTGGCATTCATCGGTCTGCCCATCTTGTCCGTGCGGCTAGATCGAAAGATCTCGCTATGGCTGGGCATCACTCCATCTCTCATCAGCTATAATAAAAAATAAATTTATCAAAAAGATGATAAAAAATATGAATTTAATTTATCTAGTAAGATTTAGAATTAATTACTTCTCTATGCACATGACTACCATAGACTCGCGGCCTAGAGTGTGCGTATACTCCTAGGCTGCACGATTCTTCCAGTTCTAATGAAAGATAGCCTAATAAATATTTAAATAAATAATAAATATTTAAATAAATTTTTAAGTGTATTGAAAAATTTAAAAGTTAGGAATTTTACCTTGAACTCTTGGCTCCTCCAGTGTCTAACCATTCTCTCCCACTGACTCGAAGGACAGTCCTATATCCAGGAAATAAGCTCCTCCGAAGTATCTCATCGGTGCTCGAGCCATCCTTTGTGGAGCTTGATCTTGTAACTCCGGAACAACTCTCCAATCTTCTTCAATCAGGCATCTCGAGTCTTCTCGTAATCGAAAAAGTCGTACCTCCTCTACACAAATTTATCAAAAATCAGTTATAAAATTATTCTAATCAAACGTATATAATGTAAGCATATAAAATGCATAAATATAACTAAGATGCACATATTTACCCATATCTTCTTCTATATCCGATCCCCGATGGCAGCATCCATCAAACGTCAGTCTCTAGGCTCTACGAAAATGATGTCTGATCACCTCACAAGCACTCCAAAAAAGAAATGCATCTCCCACGCAGTCTCCCCTACCGGCCTCTCCTTCGCATCGTAATAGACCATCATCTGATGCTGGCGGTTCCACACGTATGCCATACGTGTGGGACCGCAAAATATCTAACTGGATGATGCACCTGTAATGCAAATACGTTATACAAATATATAAGTGTATAAATACTATATAAAAAATAAAGTTATGCTAATATAATAAAAATGTACATTCAGATGCTTGTATAGAAGCATGTATCTTAGATATGGATGACGGTAGAGACTCAGCTGCCGATGGAGTAGATGCCGTCGGTGGAGTAGATGCTGATGGTGGAGGTCTCTGAGCAGTCGATGCCGAGGTGGACGGAGTATGCTCCAACTGCTTTTCGAATGCTGAACTGCGCGTAATCCACTGTGGGGTAGGGATGAAAGCTAGATGACATTTCAGTGCCATCGTGACCTACAATGTTAATGAATATTAATCAATATAACATGTTGAATAATAATATTAGTATAACATCAATAAATAGTCTCTAATATGTACACTAATCAATTGATGGATCTATCGTTATGCAATGTAATAAACAAAAGTAACAAGATATAAACATCCAAAAAATGTTATGCAATAAATTTTACAACATGAATTACATTCATAAATAATTAAGGATGAGCAACAATCGTAGATTCGATCTCTTGTGTAAATCTTGATGTTAATCCAGAAACCTAAAAGAAGAACAAAGTAGATGATAGTGGCACCTTAGGGCTTAAAGTTGGAACCTTAGAGAGACATATTAAATTCTATTTGCTCAGAAGTCGAGTCGACTCCATGCCTGAGACAGTCAGCTCCATGCTTGAGACATCCAACTAGGGTCCTTCCCCAGTCGGCTCGATCACGGCCCGAGCTGGCTCGACTGCGTATCCGAGTCGGCTCGACTGTGTGCCATCCCCTCAATCACTTCCTCTCTTCCTCTCTCGATCTCTCTCATCGGTGACAACGGTGAGGTCGAACCCCTCCCTCCTAGCTTTTCCATCTCTCGATCTTCCTCTCTCCCTCTCTCGATCTTCCTTGCCGACGAGGTCGGACCCCATTCCTTCCTCTCTCACTCTCTTGATCTCCCTCACTAGCAAGGCCGAACCCCATTCCTCCCAGTGATGTCGACGAGACCGGACCCCCTCCTTCCCACTCTTCCTCTCTCGATCTCCCTCATCGATGAGGTCAGACCCTCTTCCTCCCAATGATGGCGGCAAGATCGGATCCCTCCCTTCCTCTCTCAAGTACAGACCCATCAGATATTCAGGTTTGGATCCAGTACCAATAATTAAAATTGGATCCGAATTCGAATATTCAGGTTTCAATCCAAATCCAATCTATTGACAGATCTAGTCCACAGCCACCGATATGGCACAGCCTAAGACTACCACCACGGCACGACCCAAAAACTACAGTATACAGGTAATTATAATATTTATAATAAATATTTATAATATTTATTATAAATATTTTATAAATTATTATAAATATACATGATTAATAAATAATACTATAAAATTAAAAAAAATATATACCTACGGCTATAGAGAGCGGGTCGCACCGAAAGCTCCAAGGATCGCTAGCGATGCCGCTAGAGGAGGACAACGGTACTAAAGATAACCTACGAAATAAAAATAAGATAGTGAGATAGAGAAGAGAGAGAAAGAGAAAGCAGGGATGGTCGGGGATAGGGGGTCAGGAGGAGGGGCATAGTGATGAGGAGGCCTGGGAGGCATAGTGACGAAAGGATCGATGATTGGAAGGAGGAGTGTAGGGGGGTGGGGGTGGGGAGGGGCAGTCGTGGATAGGGGGAAGGAGGGCATGGGGGGAGGGTCGGATGGGGGTGGCGGGGAGAGGCGGTCGGAGATGGGGGGCCGGGGGATGGCAGGGTGGTGGGGAGGGGCGGCCAGGGATGGGGGAAAGAGGGACGGTCGGGGGAGGGTGGGGGTGGGGGGGTCGGATGGGGGATGGGGGGTGGTGGAGAGGAGCGATCAGGGATGGGGGAAGGAAGGGCGGCAGGGGGGAGGGTGGGGGATCGAGTGGGGGGTGGCGGGTGGTGGGGAGGGGTGGTTGAGGATGGGAGGCCAGAGGGGGAGGGGGAAGGAGGGGCGATGCCGGTCGAGGGGTAAGGAGGGGCGACATCGATTGGAGGGGAAGGAGGGGCGACGTCGGTTGGGAGGAAGGAGCCTCATCAGCAATGAAGAGGATGGGGAGAGATAGAGAGAGATCGAGCGTACATGGAAGGAAAGTAGGAAAAATTTAGAAATTTTTAACCTAACCTATGGCAGCGGTTATCGAACCGCTGCTATAAATCTACGATAGTGGTTATCCAAAATCGCTGCCATAGATCTATGGCAGCAATTCTATAATTATTGCTGTAGATCTATAACAGTGATTTTTGATAACCGCTACCATAGATTAAAAATATATTTTTTTATTTTTTTAAAAAATATTATATAATTTTAAAATTTAATGCCCATCTTCATCATTCATTATCTAAATAATTATCATTAAAGTGTTGTCGCAAAAGACTGCCTCGATCCGATGGCCCTAGCTTCATCGATCAGAAAAATTTGATTTCAATGATCACGAATGATGATGCGATGATCTGATAGATGGAGACCTTCGATGGATCCAAAAATATGCAATGATGATCTCGATAATGTTTGTAGCATACTATCAAAGTTTTACTTCAATCAGATATCGTTATCATGATCAATTTAGTATAAAATGATTTCAATCGTTAAATTAGAAACAAACGATTAAAGGGTTAAATGACGTCCAATTATGAGATAATTTTTAGTTAAATGATCTTTGTTATAATTTTAAATATTTTATATGGTGATGATAGTAAAATTCAAATTATTTTCATATAAACTGTTCATGTTAAGCAGATATTGCAAAAGTACGAGCATAACAACCAGTGAAATTTCAGATTGGTTATCAAGAGACGTATAGTTTTAAATCGTTCTTCATCTTACGAGTTAAATTTTATAATCACTACCATAAAAAATAATTAAAATAATAGCCAAGATCATTTATAAAAAAAATTATCTCATAATTGGATACCGTTTGGTCCTTTGATCACTCATTTATTATTTAACGGTCGAAACTAATCTATACTAAATTGATCAAGATAATGATATTCGATTGAAGTGAAACTTTGATAGTATACTATAAACATCATCAAGATCATCGTTGTAGATTTTCGAATCCATCGAAGGTCTTCATCTATTAGATCATCATATCATCGTTCGTAATCATCGAAATCGAATTTTTCTGATCGACGAAGCTAGGGCCATCGGATCGAGGCGATCTTTTACGATGACACTCTAATGATAATTATTTAGATAGTGAATGATGAAGATGGATATTAAATTTTAAAATTATATAATATTTAAATATATATATATATATGGCAGCAGTTACAATTAATCGATGCCATAAATCAGCTTATAGCAGCGATTCCTAAAAACTACTACTATAGGTCAACTTATGGCAGCGGTTACAATGAATCACTATCATAGGTCAACCTATAGCAGCAAATTTTAGAAACCGCTGCTATAGATCCGACTTATGGTAGCAGTTTTCGATAACCGCTACTATATATCGGACCTATAGCAGCGGTTACAAAAACCACTGCTATAGGTCAGTTACAAAAATTGCTACCATAGGTCTGATTTATAGCAGCAGTTAACAAAAATCACTGTCATAGGATCTATGACAGCGGTTTTAAAAATCATTGCCATAGTATGCACTACCATAGGCCATTTTTATAGTAGTGAGAATGGCGATCGACTCGATATTCTCATTGTTCTGAAGCATCACCATCACGATACTTATACCGTGCCACCCGCCACTTTTGACGGTCGGCCTCCCCTTCCTCCTGACGTAGCGTTCATAAAGGAAAGAGGCCGCGCCCACCATCAACTTTTTCATCTTTGACTTCTTCAGGGGACTCTATCCCAAGTCTCTTGCAACTACAGCGACTCGACGACCATGAACATAAGCTCAAGGAGATCGATTGCCAACTCGTCCGACTAAAAGTGAGTAATCGAGGGGGTCCCAGCGACCTTAGCATTCATACAGCCCCCCAATTTTTTTGATAAATCATGAATGAACCGATCCCAAGTCGATTCAAAATACCGTAAGTGGAGCTGTATGATGGCTCTATGGATCTAGTTGATCATCTAGAGAGTTACAAAACTCTCATGATGATCCAAGAAACTTCTAACACCTTTCTGTACAAAAGCTTTCCAGCAACTCTTCGAAAAGCTGCTCAAGTCTAGTATTTTGGACTGCAATAAAAAAGTATCCATTCCTTTGAGCAGCTAGAAGACTCGTTCGTAGGCCACTTCAGCACTAGCCGAAGGATGCCATGGATGTTCGATGGTCTCTTCTCCATTAGATAAAATGAAGGAGAGATACTATGAGACTTTATGGCGCATTTCAATGCCGCCACACTTGAGGTCAAGGATCTCAATGAAGACATGATTATTTCGGCCATGAACAGAGATTTAAGAGGATCAAGGCTCACCTACTTGCTAGATAAGAAACACCATCGAACCTATGCAGAACTTTTGGAGTGTGCATTTAAGTATATCCGCATGGATGAAGCCACTTCTAACCGGCGCCAAGCAAAAGACAAAAGTCAAAAAAATAAGCAAAAAAAAAGTGAAGCTCCTATCGAATCAAGCCGGCAATCAATAGATAAAAGAGCTTCACCATCCCAATGGAGTCTAAGGTCGAATAGGTTCGGCACAAAATTCAACTCCTACACTTCATTGACTGCTTCTCGTGCATAAATTCTAATAGAAATTGAAGGGGCAGAATATGTTTGATGCCCCCCACTGATGAAAGCACCACCAAGGAGTTGCGATCGAAAGAAGTATTATCGATTTTATGGTGATCAGGGACACGATATCGAATAATGTATCCAACTTAGGAATGAGATCGAGGATCTGATACATCGAGATTACCTCTGTAAATATCAACGGGACCCTCAGATATTAGCTCCAACCAATCAGCAACCATAGCACCAACCAGAGGAATCAAACGACAATCAACTGACGATGGGAGTCATCATGTGATTTCTGGCCAATCGAGGGATAGGAGGATAATTTTTGAAGAAGAATTAACTAAGAAATGGCATGAGGATAATATAATTTCTTTTTCGAATGATGATGTACGAAAAATTCAGACTTCGCACAATGATGCTGTCATTGTGTCGGCAACAATAATAAATTATGATGTAAAAAAAATTCTTATGGATAATGGAAGTTCAATCGATGTTTTATTTTACTCGACTCTCTTCCAAATGCAACTATCGACTGATCAACTTAGAAAAATCTTGATGTCATTAGTCGATTTTATCGAAGATGTAGTCAACGTGGAAGGAGAAATTACTCTTCCTCTCACTGTAGGGACAGAACTATGACAAAGCACCATCCTCACTACTTTTATGGTTGTCCGAGTTCTTTCATCTTATAATGCTATACTCGAATGACCCACAGTCAATGCATTAAGAGCGGTGATATCGACCTTTCATTTACTACTTCGATTTTCTACCTGACAAAGAGTTGGCAAAATGTATGGAGATCAATAATTAGCATGGCATTGTTTTATAATCTCCATCGAAGGAGCAAAATTGAAAGACCCTCTGATAATTGATAAACTAGATTAGAGAAAAAATGAAGAAAGAGGGAAACTAGTTGAACAGTTAATTTTGATTCCCTTACATGAAGCAGATCCAATAAAAATAGTCTCGATCGGATCTCGACTATCCGATCAAGAGCGAAATCAAATAATATATTTACTAAGGACAAACGTCAACATATTTGCCTAGTCAGCAACTGATATGCCGGGCATTCCTCCAAAAATTATAACTCATCGGCTAAACATCGATCCGAAGGATAAGCCAGTAAGATAAAAGAAAAGGTCATTTGCCCTTAAAAGATGGAAAGCTATTAATGAAGAAGTAGATAAATTTCTTGTTGCCGACTTCATCAAATAAGCACATTATCCCAATTGACTTGCAAACATTGTGATGGTGAGAAAAGCCAATGAAAAATGATGAATTTACATTGACTACATTGATTTGAACGAAGCCTGTCCAAAGGACAGTTTTTTCTTACTGAAAATCGATCAGTAAATTGATGCAACATCGAGACCCCAACTTTTGATCTTCATAGATGCCTTCGTGGTTTACAATTAGATCCGAATGGCATCAGAAGATGAAGAACACATAGCCTTCATAACCAACAAAGGCATTTACTGTTACAAAGTAATGCCATTCGAATTAAAAAATGCCGGAGCGACTTATCAACAACTACTCAACAAGGTATTCAAAAATCAAATCAGATGAAACATATAAGTCTATGTCGATGACATATTAATTAGTGAAAAGTGCTTTGGCCAATAATCATGTCTGAGCTTTAAAGGAGGCCTTCAACACACTTTGATAATATTGGATAAAGCTAAATCTGACTAAGTGTATTTTCGGCATAACTACCAAAAAATTTTTGGAATTTCTTGTGTCGCAACGTGGAATCGAAGTGAACCCAGAAAAAATAAAGATCATTATCGACATGAAGCATCCAACTTCTAAAAAAGAGATACAATAGTTGAATGGCAAAATTACTGCACTCAGCCGATTCATCTCAAAGTCAACTGAGAGATATCTACCATTCTTCAAAGTCTTATGACAAGCGAAGAATTTTTCATGGTCGGATGAATGCCAATGCTCCTTTGAAGACTTGAAAAATATTTAATATCCCCACTATTGCTTGCAAAACTAGAGGTGGAAGAAATATTGTATCTCTATATTGCTATATCGATGAAAGCGGTAAGTTCGGTCTTTATTAGAGAAGATGAAAATCGAGTTCAACGATTGATTTACTATACTAGCAAAGTGCTTCATAACATCGAAGTTCGATATTCGAGGGCTAAGAAATTGATCTATACGTTGATTATCTTAGAACAATGGCTCTGACCATACTTTCAAGCCTATTTGGTCGTAGTACTAACTGATCAACTATTGAAGGCTATCTTACATCGACTGGATACTTTAGATAGAATGGCAAAATGGGTGATCAAACTTAGTAAATTTGATATTCAATATCACCCACGACCATCAATGAAGGCATAGATGTTAGCCGACTTTATCACCGAGTGCATAGCAATTGACGATAAACCAAAATAAGAAGTCAATGATAAATCAAAAATAAAGAAAGGATCTGAGGCCGACTATGAATCGACATAGATACTTCATGTAGATGGTGCATTTAATGCTCAAGAAAGTGGAGCCGGTCTCATCCTCACCAACTCCGAAGAGACTGTTGTTGAATATGCCCTTCGATTTAACTTTAAAGCTTCCAATAATCAAGCCGAATATGAAGCATTGCTAATCGGCTTGAAAATTGTTAAAGAGCTTGACATAAATAATCTGAAGATATTTATCGATTCATAACTAATAATCGGACATATCATAGGTGAATATGAAGCCTGAGACCCGACTATGATAAAGTACCTTCAAAAAGTCAAGAATCTTATGTCAACATTCCAACATTTTGAGATCTCTTACATTCTAAAAATAAAAAATGCTTGAGCCGACGCACTTTCCCGACTTGCGACGATATCTTTCGATCTACTCGATCGAATGTTCATCGAATATCTTGAATAATCGAGTATCAATAAAGTCAATGAAGTAATACAAATAAATAATGAACCAAATTGGATGGATCCAATCATCTGATATTTTATCGATGGAACCATGCCTGATAATCCTTTAGAAGCAAAATGACTCAAATGGATTGCTTCATATACATTCTGATGGACGGACATTTCTATAAGAGGTTATTTTTGCTTCTACCGCTCAAATGCTTGGGACCGACTGATGTCGATTATGCTCTTCGAGAAGTTTATGAAAAAATTTATGAAAATCAATTGGAGGACAAATATTTGGCCTACAAGATTCTGTGATAAGGATACTATTAGCCAACTATGAAGAAAGATGTAGCCGATCTTGTCCGAAGATGCAATCCATATCAGAAGTATGCCAACATTCAATACTAACCGGCAAGCCAACTGACATCAATTATCGCACCATGACCATTCACACAATGGAGAATGGACATCCTTAGCCCTTTCCCTCCCGCGTCTGGTCAAAGAAGATTTTTGATGGTTGCGGTGGATTACTTCACCAAATGGATAGAAGCCGAACTATTAATGCAAATCATCGAAAGCAAAATGAAAGATTTTATTCAGAAATCAATTATATATCGATTCGGATTGTCGCACACCATCATCATCGATGATGGTCATCAATTCGACAATCAAAACTTTAAGAATTTTTGTGCAAAATTTCACATTACGCACAAATTAACATCTGTTGGCCATCCTCAATCCAATGATGAAGTAGAAGTTATGAATCAGATGATTCTACACGGACTTAAAACACAACTGAATAAAGCAAAAGGCCTCTAGGTTGAAGAATTATATTCGGTTCTATGGGCATATCGGACAACCCCTCATATTTCGATGAGAGAATTACCATTCAACTTAGCATACGGAACTGAAGTGGTGATCCCGATGGAAATTGGTCTACCATTCATGAGAGTCGAGTATTATGCCAAACCAAATAACTCTAAAACAAGAAGAGCCAACTTAGATATGCTCCCTAAGATTTGGCAAGAAGCTCAAATTCGGATGGCTGCATACCGACAAAGAGTCATCCGATATTACAATACAAAAGTCAAGCCAAAGATATTTCTTCCTGGACACTTAGTATTGAGAAAGGCAAAAATTTTCAAACCTCTAGATCAAGGGAAGCTATCTCTAAATTGGAAAAGATCTTACAGAGTGACCGAAACTCTTCATCCGGACGCCTACCAACTCAAGAATCTTGATGGGATGAGTATTCCATGAACTTGGAATATGGATAATCTAAAAATGTATTATCAGTAAATTTATCCAAGTATTTTAATGAAATGGAATGATCAGGATCTGACTTCTCTTTAATTCTCTTTAATTCGACTAAACTATGTTGGATCAATGACATATCATGCGAGTCCGATCTATCATCGATCGACAAACAACGATCCTACGACTTATCTTGAAAGGATCATTCTTGCCGACTAATAATTGAATGACTTGATGATATGCCGATTTAACTACGGCTAAATGGAACATTATGCTGACTCAACTAAAGTTGACCAAAACATTACGTCCACTTGATGAAAATCATGCCGACTTAACTCCAGTTAGTTGAAGGATATTCGGCTTGCTCTTGTTTATCAAACAAAAAATAAAAAAATTTATGCCTACAATTCAATCGATTAATATTCGGTCAGATAACATGCTTGTCAACTATCCAATCTGATATTTGGCGAGCAAATTATAAAGAAGAAAAGTCATTGGTACTTAGAAAAATTTTCAAATATTTAAAAAGATTTCAATGCCCCACATAGAAAAAAAGAAGATCAACAATACTCAAAAAATTTTTGACCATTTCATTCATATGAAAGTGCCTACAAAAGTTAGTCGAAGTTGAATTACAATAAAACATCAAAGGAAAAAGATACATGAAAATCGATCAATGATCAGAATCATTTATAACTACTGCATCAATGATCGCCATCGCCGATGCCATTTCTTCTTTGGTTGGAGGAGGTTCTACGGTAATTCCTTCTAGGCCTAGAGCAGGTTCAGCGATCGGAGCCGCTTCGTCCATGGGAGCATCTACAACTGGAATTGTTTTTCCAATCGATGTATCAACTATCGGACCAGCATCAGCCAACCCATCCTCACCATCGGTTCCTTCCTCGTCCGAGTTGGGAAGGGGGATGCGACTTAAATCTAGGTCTAGATATGTTTGACTGACTGCATCTCAACCATCTTCATACCCGATTATGTAAGCAAGACGACTGGCTACGACAAGTTTCACCTTCAAGTCTTCTAACCCTCTAAATTCCTCCAACGCTTGCCCTTTGCCCGATCTAAAGTCACTCGAACTGATGCTACCTTAGCTTCGGAAGACTCTCACCTCTTCCACTCCTCCTCCAACTCCCAAACACAGCTGTCGCGCTCCTTTAGGAACCGACTAGTCTCATGTCTCTTTTTTCAGATCTGAGATTCTTGAATCTCAATGATCCTTCTATCCATTTCCTTGTCATAACAGACTGACTCCAATTCAAACCGTACGACTCTTAATTCAAAATGTGCTGAGTCCAAGTCATTATTTGCCGACTCTAGATTGGCACGTGAAGACTCTAAGTTAGCCCATGCCAACTCCAATTCAGCCTTCAGGTGGGAGTTTTTCTCTTCGAACTTCTTCTCCTGCTCCTTCATCATCTTCAATTTGTCGAAGGTGACC
This sequence comes from Cocos nucifera, assembly GCA_006176705.1. NCBI lineage: Eukaryota > Viridiplantae > Streptophyta > Magnoliopsida > Arecales > Arecaceae > Cocos > Cocos nucifera. Next base: position 80,934 of record QRFJ01002404.1, read on the forward strand.
TACAGACACTAAAGGGTGATGTTCTTCTCCACAACTGTAGCTTTAGCTTTGTCGAACCAACCTTGGTGTATTTCGGTAAAATTGCGCATGAATCTTTCTAATTCCGACATATCATGCGCCACTTGGAAAGAAAGAAGAGAAATAAGCCAAAGAAAGAGAATATAAGAAGAAAGAAAAACAAGAAGAAGAAATTAACTTACCCCGATAAGTGAAGTATAGAACGACGAGAATATGTTGTTCAGAATTCGGCTCCTCCAACTTTTCTTGTCAGTAGGGAGGAGTATTGCATCAACCAAATGCTTTGCCATAACTAGGTTTGTCAGAGCTGACTCTCCAAGCAGGACTTGAATATTAATGGACTTCGAACCACTCAGAGTACCACTTGTAGTAGCCGATGCAGAAGCCTTTCCCTACTATTGACCCACCGACTGCTTGAATGGATTTGACATCCACTCAGGTGTCAATGGCATTAAAGAAGTAGCCAGCTGCTGTTCCTCCGATCCGACTTCAGGCATTGATGGCACCCGAGATATTGCTAGCTCGATGGAAACCACTAGAGCTTTGACGACCATCACATCATCGTCTAGCTCCTCGATAGTTGGCAGAACTCTCTTCGACATACCTTTCGTCGGTGCTGGAGCCGATGCATCTCGAGTCAAAACTGGGGCCACCAATGCGACGGCTGCTTCTTCGATTGTGCAAGGGATCTCAACTGATGGAACATCGGTTGGACCAAGTGCGATCGATCAAATATCGATCAAAAGTACTGCTACTACTGTTGGAATGTCAGTCCTTTGCTTCTTGATCGCTCTCGACAATCCTTCACCAGTAATCGACTTTCATCTTCCCATAAGTCAGCGAATATCAGCCGTCGAAAGAGAAGATGAAGGATGCATGGCTGCAAACAAAAATAAAAGTTAGTTAGATAAAGATCAATCAAAATAAAAAAAAGAAGAAAAAATCTACTTGGTATGTCAGACTGTACCAGTAGTCGGTACCAAACCAAGTTCGACATCGTACAATGCTTGATCGGTTAGTAAATCCTTCTGCTTTGGGGCCTCCATATCCTTCAGCTTCAGGAAATCTTTTCGATCGATCAGGTCAACTCAATTGTTGTCATTCAGACTGGTGTTTGGAGTCCCCCAAATGAACGAAAAACCCCAAGAAAGAATGGACGATATGAAGAAGAATTGGGTCTTCCAATCGTGAATGGATGATGGAAGATCGAAAATAAAGAAAAGCCCTCTCCTTAGGGTGAATATCCACCAGCCGTCTGCTTTGGGATAAGGATGGAGAGTAAAAAAAGGATGAAATAAAAAAAGACGAGGAGTGGTTGGGATCGAGTGACAAAGAAGAGCAAAGAAACTAAGATCCGAATGGAATTCGGCACGAGTTGTGCCAGATAAAGCCGATAATAGTCTAGGACATTCCAAATGAATTTTGGAATCAAAAATTAAAGATCCGACCTAAGATTTTCGATATAAAATATCACCTAACCTATCGGTGGAGAAGACACCCGACCTTTCAGACCAGGGATGAAAAACTAAAATTGCTCTAGAACTTGATATTATTCTCGGAGTCGATCAATGATAGAGTCTGATAGTGAAAAAACCTCCACTTCTAGATCAATAAAAAAGATAGTTGTCAAACCAAACGGCTGGCCACCGCCACCTACAGTCCTACCCCTACTTCTACCAGCCATAACAAAGCTCTAAGGAGGAAAAAAGAAAACCTAACCTAGAGGATGAAGGGGAACTCGGAAGAATAGTGAGAGCAAGAAGAAGGAAAAAAACATAGAACTCCAAAGCACCAGCAAGAAAGTCATAGTAGAAACCTCAAGGAGGGTAACAGTGGTCCTATATATAGGAACCACCGACAGCCAAGATCATTTTGGTAAAACTAAGACTACCTAGATTTCTACCACCTGACAGAATCTAAGTCATCGGATGTTCAAACGCTTCAACACACCTCCGCTCGAATCATGCCACGACATTGCAATCTATGAGAAAGGCCGAAGGCTAATGACAACTCGACATGTGGCATCATCGGATTGAGCCAAAACCAAATCAATTAGAATGTCAGGTTGTCAAATCATCTTTTTAGTCGAGTCGTGCTAATGATGGCAACACGATCATCGAAACAATAAAATGATAAAAAAATTTCTCGCTAAACATGCTAATAATTATTGCACGATCATCAAAATGACCAGCCGTCCCTCAATTTATGAGGCAATCATTAATACTGAAAGAAGAGTAGGCACCAAATCAAAGTTCAAGATAATTGATGAAGATTCTTATTGTTCAAAATGCTGAACTACATAGCAAACAATGAATCACAAGTCGGCCTCATCGACCGATGATCGGCACTGCCGACTGAACGACAAATGGATTGCTAATTAATGATAAACCACAACGAGTTGAGCAAACCCCATGATGATCAACTATTTGTCGGCCTACCAGATGACAATTGGCCTCCATCAACCAGCAGCTAGTCAACTTACCGATTGATGATTGGTCTTCAATTGATCGTCACTCGATTCATCAGCTTTCAACTATCAAATCTTTCGATCAATAATTAGTCGATGTCTCCTGACCTATTTTACAAATCGAATGATTCTAAGAATAGACAATCATTGACTAATCAAAATATCAGTCAGATAGTGGCATATGATCGAATTGACTGAATACAGTCAGCACGATCCACATTCTTAGTGCAGAATGCGCGTAATGGCTTCTTCATGACCACGTAGTGAGCATTAACTACTTTCTTAATGCCGAAATAAGTTGGACCCCATGATTTATGATCGTTACAGATAGTTACTACATTCACCTATAAAAAGAGGATAAATCGAGTATTTTGATAAGAGAATTCTAGACTGAAATTCTATCTAATTCTATTTTAATTACTTTGTTCACCAATTCTTCACTGACTTAGGCATCAAAGAGTCCCCACCAGAAAATATTTCAATCAATGTAGATTTTTTTTTCAAGTAATCTCTCTCGATGATAGGTACATCAGAGGATTGGCCGCAACAGAAGTTAATGATCATGGGCCATGATGGAGTAGTTACTCTGAGCCCATGTTTGATTAGTTATGGACAATTAATGCCCACATTCGATGATGATTTTGACCTTTAGTCTTTCGGATCAATCGTAACTGTATTCTATAGATATTCAAGTTATTCGGTGTGTGACCGAATAACTTAGTCAGTTGAGTATGCATCGAGTGGTCGTACACATTTGAGAAATTGTTGGTTCCCTTTGTCCAATTGTTGGTTGTTATTCGATGAAGTTAGTCGACCATCATTTAATCATTGGAGATAATCGTTGATGTTGTATACTTAGTTGTTAGAAATCTAGGTGTAAAATATCAAATATCTTTCACCAACAATTGCCCCTCACTCCCAAGTCCGATAATGTATATCAGTGAAAAGAGTTGATAGGATTTTTTTTGATTTTTGTGCCTAATTTTTGGTATGCTTGGTATGTTATTTTTTCGGCCACCTTTATTTAATATTGCCTCGAGAAGATGCATTCAACCATTTTATCATTTTGTAAGTCATGCAGTAATAATGGGTGCAGGCCATAATCGTGTTGCGTAATGATTGCAGAAGATCATAGAATCTATTTGGTTGTCCTCAGATTGGGCGTGAGTGGCCACATATCTTCATCGAATTAGTTTGGGAGTCGCTCTCGTAGATTCGACTTATATGACGGGATCTTAACGGTGGTGCAACGAACAGCCAAAAAATTCTCCTAGGTGTTGACAAGATTAGGTTCTCAATCTCGATCATTTGGTATGTCTATAAATAGTGGAGACCTTCCTTCTGAGGGTCTCTTATATTTTCTTTGGTCTTCAGGAACTCTTTGTTGCAATTAGAGAGGGAAAGAGCTATGTTCCGTTGAGTTCTTCAAGAAAAGAGGCTTTTACTGTGTTAAGGTCATTTTTTCCCTTTCTTTTTCCTTCTTTTTCTCTATTTCTTTGATCTAAAACTTAGGGTTTTCTTTAGGTGTTGTTCTTCCTTTTTGCAGTTGTAGTTTCTATTTTTTCTTTGAGAATGTCGTCTTCTTAGGGTGAGTTTGGAGGGAGGAACCTTGTGAGAGATCAAGGTTCTCAAATCCCTCCTTCTTGGAAAACTGTCGTGTCAATTCCTCGAGGAGATCTCGAGAAGGTGGCATGGTCTCTTTATGGTCAATCTAATTCTAAGGGGTCGAGCTATCAGCCGATCATTGAGAATCTGTCGGATCTTCTACACGAGAGATCCGAGTTGTCAGAAGATGATGTTTGGTGATTGGTCAAACAATATCGAGTTCTAAGTGATCCTAGATCGAGATGGTCGTGTCGTTCATCCACCGAATGGCTATCTTACCATTTATGAAGAATTTTTTTAGTCTGGACTTTATTTTCCTCTCCATCCATTTATTTATAATGTCTTTGACCTCTACTGAATAGTTTCGACTCGGTTAATGCCAAATTCTATTCAGATTTTCTATTCTTTTGTCATTCTTTGTAGTCTTCTTCAGTTTGAGTCGAGAATTTCTCTTCTTCACACTCTTTTTCAATTGAAGAAACATCCTTGGAAATGGGGATAGTGGTTCTTTGGTCCCTGCTATCATCATCAGTTCATTATCGGACTTTCTTCTTCCATCCATGGGTGGAAGAATAAGTTCTTTTATGTCTCTATTGATCATCCTTGGGATTTTTGCTCTTTTTGGTCCACTCCTGATTTGTCTCTGAATAAGAATAAAGTCATACTCAAAGGGGACAATAAGCATTATAATATGCTATTGGATGTCAAAGTTCCAAAGCAGCAGGACTTACTGTTGAAGCAATCTTTGTATGATGCCGGCTTGAGTCTGGTTAACTCCTTAGATAGGATTTCTTGCTTTTTCTTCATATTAACAAATATCTTTTTATAAATATTTCACTTTCTGATGCTAACCATTCTTTTTGGTTTTGTAGATATGAGGATTAGTACTAAATCCATCCGTTGAGCTGTTCATAAGAGGCCCAAGAGATCTAAGGCGCAATCTTTTTATGAGTCCTTGAGAAAGAAACGTAAGAATCCTCTTTGATGAAGCCAAGATCCATTGTACCTCCAAGAGCTGCCCCACCATCAGCACCAGTTCCTCCATCAACCTGAGCAACTGAAGGCCTGAGTGTTGCCCCAACTGATGAAGATGATGATTTGGTGATCGTCAGGTCAACCCCACTATCATCTTCGATCTTGGGATCTTCTCGAGCTTTATCTCCTCCCTCTCTTTATCATCAGACATTGACTGAGGAAGGTTTTGTAGTTCTAGGATCGTCAGGGGCAAGTCGAGAAAAAGCCCCCATGCGATCTGATTCACCAACCGACCCTCCTCCAATAGACTCGAAGGGTTTTATTGCCCTGGGGATATGTGTCCCCAAAGACTCTTCGATGCTAGATGATCATTGGCTGGCATGGGAGTTGATAAAGATGGTCATGCTCCCAATTGATTGGGAGAAGAGGAAGTCATGCTTGCTGGATGAGATCATCAACGGGTGTAACGGGTGTTATTCATCTATTCCTCAATAAGTCTAACAAACTTCTTTCCTTATTATTTTCCTTTCATTCTAAATTCTTTACTTAGAGAATTTTTTTTTTTTCGCAGTTGGCCCATGACACCACCATCCTCTATGAGGGACTGACCGGCTTTGGCCGATTTAGTCAATCTTTAGGGGATAAGATTCAATCTACCGAAGCTTGGACGAAAGTTCCTAAGGAAGTCATTCACGATGCTGAAGAGCGTGAACGTAAATACCAGGATGAAATTGCTCGGTTGAATGCCAAGCTAGCTCCTTCTCAAGATAAAGTCATCTCATTGGAGGCGATACTAAAGGAGGAAGAATCCAGTTGGATGATTCCCGAGTTGAAAAAAGAAGTTGATCTGGCCAAAGTTGCCCTCATGTAGGCTAGATAGGAGCAAATTGATGCTGAGAGGGTCACTCAGGAAGCCAGTGAGAGGGCTTCCACTACTAAGACTTGGGCCCAAGAATCTACTTCTTGGGCACTGGCCAAGTACAAGGCATCGCAGGAGTTTGAAGACAATGTCACTGAAGGGTCGACCATGGCATACAAGGTTGATTTTGATGATTGCAAGAGGGCGGTTGCTCGCCTTCACCCTGACTTGGATTTAAGTGGGCTACAGTTGGAAGGAACTGAAGAAGAGGAGGAAACTCCTAATGCAGTCGAAGAAGAGGCGGCTCCTGAGATTATCGTTGCGGTAGGAGAAGCCACTCCTACTCTAATATAGTTTCTTAGGATTTTTGTTTTCTTTTTCTTCCAAACTTTTGTAGTTGGTCTTTAACCAATGATGTAGAAATTTCTCTTCTTCAATGAAATGAGACTTTTTTCATTACTTTCTTTCACCATGTTTGTTGTTTGTGAAATTGTCTAACTAAAGTTGTTGGTATAGCATTATCATCGAAACATTTTTCAAGTAGAATCGTTGACTTTTGATCAAAACTTATTTTCTTTGTTGCATTTTGGCTAAGTATAATTTTTGGTATAACAAAGTCATCAAAAGCAATTTGTCGAAAATAATTCCAAAATATATCTGACTTATAATAAACCGAGAAGTCATTGAATCAATCATGGTTTGTCTAACTTATAATAAGTTAGAAAGTCGTCGAATAAATCATAATTTGTCTGACTTGGATTTTTAATATTCATGGCTATTTTAAGTCTTGTTATCGATCGAGTATAAACTGATTAACATATAGTCGGTTATCAGTCGATAATATTCTTATATAATCGAGTATCAGTCGATTATCTAATATGGTCTTTTGTCAAATATTTGGTTTAGTTTAACTAATCATCAACATTCAAATAGTAGAATGAGAGCAGAAATAATTTGCTCAATAAAAATTTATTACAAGGGCTTACTAGTAGTACATGCATAGATTTTCGGCATTCCAAGTTTTAGAGATTTTAGTGCTATCTAAGTTAATAATTTAGTAAGCTTCTAATCATAAAACTTTCGAGATTTGATATTCACCTTTCTAATTTGGCGATAATTTGTCTTGTTCGATTGGTTTGGAAACTTTAGCTTTTTTGGGAATAAGATTCCTATTCGGAATGATTTGGGTCTTACCCAAGAATTATAATATCGGGCTACCTCTTGTCAATAAGAGATCATTCTTATTTGAGCTTGTTGTCGAGTTCTTCGACTAAATCTAAGTTAGCTCATCATCGATCCGAGTTACTTAGTTCTTCATACTATTCCACTTTAGTTGATGATATTTCGATTTTCAATGGAATTACGGCCTCTATTCCAAATGCCAAGTTGAAAGAAGTTTCTTCAGTCGGGACTTTGGGGTTGTTTGGTAAGACCACAGAACAATGTAGAGTTTGTTGGCCTATTGACCTTTGGCTTGACCCAATCTTGTCTTTAGGCTTTGAAGTATTATTCTATTGATCACCTCAACTTCTCCATTTGATTATAGATGTCCATCCGAAGTAAACTTATGAATAATATGAAGGCTTCCATGGAATTCTTTAAACTTGGTATTATCAAATTGTTGGCCATTATCCAAGATAATTACTTGGGGTAGATCGAATCGATGGATAACTAATTTCCAAAGAAAGTTGGTTGTTTTCTTCTTGGTTATTTATGCAAGTGGCTCCGCTTCCATTTATTTTGTGAAATAGTTGATGGCGACTATAATAAACCACAGTTGTCCATTGGTAGGAGGGAACATGCCGAGAATGTTGACTCCTAATTAACCAAAAGGCCAAGGTGCCAATATAGAAGTTAGATGACTCGCTGGCAATCTTTGTAGATTAGTGAATCATTGACATTTATCACACTTCTTGACCAATTCGGCAATTTCTTTTTACATAGTCAGCCAGTAATAATCTTATTGTAGTATTTTATACGATAATGATCTGCCTCTTAGATGATTACCACATATATCCTTGTGGACTTTTCGAAGGACATAGTTAGCCTCAGTAGGTTGAAGATACTAGAAAAAGATCTTTGGTAAAGTTGTCCTTATATCAGAATATAATGAGATTGATTTTTTAATATGTCGAGCTTCTATAGGATCAATTGGTAGAGTTTTATTAGTTAGATATGTGACGAATGGATCAATCCAACTTAGTTCTCACCCGACTTCGACTTGTTGAACTACTTCCATTATGTTGATACTTGGTATGTCGAGTTGTTCGATGTAGATCCTTCTCAATTCATTGAACCCAGAGATAGCAAGTCAGGATAAGACGTCGGTACAAGCATTTTCCAATCATGGAATATGGAAGAGTTCAAAGTAATCAAAATTTGATTTCAAAGTTTGGAGCTTCTAAAGATACCTTGTGAGAGTCGAATCCCGAGCTTCATAATCCCCTCGAACTTGGCCGGTTACAAGTTATGAGTCAATAAAGATTCTAAGTCTTTTTACCCCAAGTTCTTTGGCCATTTTAACTCTGGCAATCAAGGTTTCATATTTGGCTTGATTGTTGGATGCTTTAAAAGAAAAACAAAGGACATACTCAGTAATAACTCCATCCGAGTTTATCAGAATAAATCTAGCTTCATAGTCTTGTGAATTAGATGCTCTATCTACATATAGAAGTCCTGCCAAGTTGGCAAGAAATTGTTCAGGTCACTATTTAGGTTGTTGTTGAGTTAAAGATTTTTTTGGAATAGTATATTCAACAATAAAATCGATCAACACCTAAGCTTTTATTGTGGTTTGGGGAGTATAAGAAATATCAAACTTACTAAGTGTAACAGCCCATTAATTTGGCCAGTCTCTCGAAAGTGTCTTGTCATTGTAATAGAGTCTTTAATGGTTGGTCGGTGAAGACTTTATTGAATAAGCTTGAAAATAAGGATGGAGTTGTCGAGTGGTGACAATCAATGCATAAACTATCTTTTCTAATTTTGAGTATCTTACTTCTACCTTATGGAGTACTTTATTTATATAATAGATGCTTTTCTGTATTCCATTATCTTCTCAGATTAAAATCGAGCTGATAGCTTTCAACGAAGTTATCAGATATAAATATAGAATTTTGTCTGTAATCGACTTTTATAAGAGATGAGGAGAGCTTAAGTACCTTTTTAGATCTTCAAATGATTCTCGGTACTCATTCGACCAAGTGAAATCAGTCATATGTCTTAAAATCTTGAAAAATGGAGGATACCATTCTGTCGACTTAGAAATAAATCAGCTAAGAAATGCGATTCATCTCATCAATTTTTAAATATCATGTTTTGAAATTGGTGGCTTCATATCGAGAATCGTATTTATCTTTTCTAAATTGGCTTCTATTCCTCGCTTTGTTACCATAAAGCTGAGAAATTTATCAAAAGTTACTCCAAATGCATACTTTGTCGGATTAAACTTCATTTGATGTCATCTTAGTGCGTCGAAAGCTTCCTACAAGTTGATGGTATGTCGGGAAGCTTCATCGCTTTTCACCAACATGTTGTCGACATGGACTTCTATATTTTGGCCAATTTGGTCTTTAAAAACTTTATTGACTAAGCGTTGATAAGTTGCTCTAGCATTCTTCAATCTAAATGACATGATTTTATAGCAATATAGGCTCTTTTTAGTGATAAAAGTCATCTTATCTTCATCTTTAAGAGCCATTCGGATTTGATTATAACCTGACAAAGCATTCATAAAGCTAAAAGTTGATGATCGGATGTGGCATCGACTAATTGATTGATAAGTATCACAAATTAACTAATAAAAATATTAATTTATTAATTAATTTATATTAATATTTTAAAAATAATAAAAATAAATAATAAAATAATAATAATATAAAAATAAAATAAATAAAAATTAGTAAAATAATAATAATAAATATATAATAATAAAAATAAATAAATAATAATAAATAATAATAATAAATAAATAAAATATTATCATCAATAAAAAGAACTCATTTTTTTTATCATAACAAAATAAATTTGGAACGAATCAGAATTGAAATGGATCCAATATGAATTTTTAAAGAAATAAAAGAAAAAATAAAATAAAATAAAATAAAAATGAATCGGCTCACCCAACTTAGCCGGCATGCTCAGCCCAACCATAGAAGTCGATGCATCTCAGCTAGCCAATGCATCAACTAGCCGACCCAGTAAAGACGGTAGTCCGCCAAGCCTATTAGCCCACGTGCAGTGCCAGCCCACCAACCCACCATCCGGTCCACGCAAATAGCCATAGACCGCCAGCTCAGTAACCAACGGCTAATCACAAGCCGCCGTGTGGTAGACTAAGACTCTTAAAGGATCTACAGAAAATTCATCGCGACATATAAGAGCAATTTCGTAATTTCATAAGCCAAGGTCGGTGCAGATTGGTCAAGGCTTACAGCATGCCTGGTCCATGCAGTCCACATGAACAGTAATTATGCGATTGTACAGCTGTGGTTGTTTGTGGTGAAGATCGAATGGCTGGGGTTGATTTTTGATTTAAAAAAGGATTCTGGAGCCTTTATTTGATACAATCCGTTGGTCGCGCTCGCTTCAGGCATGATCCAATAGTTGAGGATGATCCCGGTGGTGATTCAGTCTCCCAGGGCACGATCAACGACCCAATTTTCTCCATCAGACTCGATCTAGTGGCCAGAATATTTTTCAACTTGATCTAGGCTTATAGATGTCCATTTTTGATATTTTTTGAAGCCTTGGATCACCATCCGATGGCCAAATTTCATTCAGAGTAACAGAATTAGTCCAGGACTCCTTTTAATCTGAATTTCACTCGAATTTCTTTATATTTTGATGATTAAAATGGCCCTTAGTCCCACATTGCTTGCAGAAAAATTCTCTAACCCTCCAACACCTATTTAAAGGACCCCATGCCTCCAAAAATCAATAGATCTGATCCAGGAGAAGTCATGGTAAAGGATGGGAGTCAGGCTTTGGTTGAAGATTGCTTCGAGACAGACAGTATCGAGAAGAAGAGCCAGACTTCTATGCCATCTCCACGTCGTTGTTAATATGAAGATTAAGAGTTTTTTTTTTTAATTATTGTATTTAAATTTTGAGTTTTAATATAAAATTTAGTTTATAGCTCTTTTAGTTTCTGTTCTTTAATTTTTGCTCTTTTAATTCTACTTTATTTTAATTACTCTTTAATTTCTTACAAGTAAACGCTAAGATCTAACTAGTAGATCTTAGTACCAAAGTTTATTTTTTTATATTATTTAATTTTTATAATTTTATTTTTTAACTTAAATTTTAATTTTAAATCTTTTTTTTCATAAAAAAATTAAAGATTTCAAAATAAAATCATTGTCTTCATGTAGATTCGACCTGACTCGCTATTATCTGTACATTTTAAATTATTTTAAAAAGAAGTCAAAATTAAACTAATAATTACGGTATTTTAACGATGGTATCACGATCTATCAAGTTTTTGATGCCATTATCGAAAAGGTATTAAAAAATTAAAATTTTTTATTTCTTTGATTTTCTTTTTTATTACTATTTTCTATTTTTTCTTATTTATTTTATAGATTGAAAAAGAAAAAAAAAGAGGAACAAAAAGATTAGGGTAAGGAGGAAACTTTCAATTTTATTTGGTGAGATCAATCCTAAATTCTAATTTTTTTTTTATTATTTACTTTATTTTTAAATTAATTAAAAATTATCTACTTAAATCTAATTAAAAATCTCATGACAAGATTAAAAATTCTAACTGCTTAGAGCATGCATCATATTACTTTTATTTTTATTTTTATTTTGGTGATTGCTGGAGGCAAGGTAAGCTTCTAAAATTTAATTAATTGCATGCATCTAATTTAAATTGCATAGATCCCCTTGATTGAAAAAAAATTAATGCATATTCATATTAAATCAAATTAAGGGCATAACCCAGTTAAACAAGATAAGATGGGGATTTGATTATCCTTTCTTAGCCCATAAATAATCAACCAGCATCCTTCATTGACCTAAGCCTCTAAATTAAAATCAATTAGATATCAGTCCTAGGAACTTGAGTTTAATAGGATAAAAAATCCTAAGAGTTGGACCGTATTAGGGTTAGTCAACTTAACTGGTGTTTAAGAAAAGTGGTTCAGGGATGATTGGATCTAAAGAAAGACGGTTTATAATTAGTTCTATTAGCTTACCTGATCAAGCATAATTGATATCTAAAATAAGCAATGAGAGAACTTCCACCGACCTTACACTTACCTGGCTAGTTGATTGGCTGATTCTCTACTTGGAGGGTTTGAAGGTGACCTTGGCAGTTAGGAGCTGTCTAGATCTAGGACAACCCTTGTCAGGATTGCTTGTCTAACTTGTTTGCTAATTAACATTAAACATAAATATAATTAATTCTTCTCTATCGTCTCTAGATTCAGGACTCCTTAGGAATCTTCCTTAGAACTCTCTTCTTTCTCTTCTCTTTTCTTCTTTCTAAAATATATATATATAAATGATAAAAAATATTTATAAAAAAATTAAATTAAATTAAATTAAATTAGGATTGCACCAGTATATGCATGCTAGAAGATCGCTATTACCTGACCTAGTTAAACCAAATCCTGAAATTGAACGACTAATTCATATAAAACCTGAAAATCAAATGGCTGGAAATAATAAAGAACCACCTAGGCAGATGAAGGAATACTTTATTCCTCCTACTTATAACCCATCGACTTATATCCAATTACCAGATATCCTTGCTAGCCATTATGAAATCAAGTTGACCACAATTCAGATGCTCCCATCTTTCTATAGGAATACCAATGAAGATCCTTACAAGCATCTAGATGAATTCTTAAAAATTTGCTCTACGATGAAAATCCAGAATTTTTTCTGATGATGCCCTTAGACTGACCTTGTTCCCTTTCTCATTAAAAGATAAATTAAAGTATTAGCTTGGCACAATAGAAAAATCAATTCAAACATGGGCATAGATGCAACATGAATTTCTTAAGAAATTTTATCCCATAGGTCAAATCAATACTATGAGACAAGCTATCACTGGATTTGCTAAGCTTTCAGGAGAATAAATTTATGAATCATGAGAAAGACTTAAGAAACTTCTTAGAAAATACCCACACCATGGTCTATCAAAGTGGTAAATTGTCCAAGCTTTTTATGAAGGTTTAGGAGAATAATACAGACAAATGATAGATGTATGAGCAAAAGTGAAGATAAAGCTTATACCTTATTTGAAACTTTAAGTGAAAACTCTATTAACCATGCTTCATTATCCTCTTATGAAAGATCAATTTCTCAACAAAAATGGACAAAAATTTATGAGATCAAAACTCCAGAACCTAATTTTAAGGTAGACTTGAACATAATAGCATAAAAATTAGATAAAGTCAACCTTCTTGTCCAAAAATTAGATCAATTCCTAAATGTAGGCCAATAATCTCCTGCATAATATACACCACCTTCCAATTATTAAGAGATTTGTTCTATTTATGCTAGCCCAATCCATAGTGTAAGTGAATATCCAACAGCTGCACAGTTTTCATCCTTCATCCAAGAGCAAATTCAAGCTGCTCAAGGTTACTCCAAATCGATCAATGACCCATTTTCAAACATATATAACCCAGGTTGGAGAAACCATCTTAATTTTTTTTAAAAATCACAACAGACTTAAGCTCAGATCCAAACTCCACCACTACTACAGAAAAGGATTACGGCAGTGATTCATAACCACTACCATAGCCCAAAAAATCGCTGCCATAAGCTATGCCAGTGATTTTCTAACCGCTGCTACTGTAGCCATCGCCGTAGCTTTATGGAAGCGGTTATTGCAGCGATTGTTTGAACCACTATCAAAGATAGCCTATTGTAGCGGTTTATAAATCGCTGTAATATATCGACCTATAGCAGCGATTATGTAACCACTGTCATAGGTTATCTATAACAGTGGTTACATAACTGTTGCCATAGATAATTTATAGCAGTGATTTTTTAACCACTACCATAGGTCTAATGCAGAGGTTGATACCATTTGCACCACGGACCTATGGCAATGGTTGGCATGGATATGACAGTGGTTATAAATCACTATCGTAGATCTTGAATAATTAAAAAAAATTAAATTTTTTATTTTTTTATATATTTTATCTGATAAATATAGATATATAATATAAGAAAATATAATAAACATAAAAATTATTCTAAAATACTAAAATTTTATTATCAAATAAAATTTATTATAATATTTTTTTTAAAAAATAAAATACATCAAAAGTCTCCTAAATCTATATCATCATCATCGTCATCAGGAGCCGAAGCCGAAGCCGAAGTCAGAGCTGGAGCTAGAGCTGGAATGCGGGCCAATAAATTCTTGAAGCCCATGACTCTAAAATACGTGCTAAGATGGACGGAGTATGCTTTGACTGCTTTTTGGATGCTGAATTGCGTGTAACCTACCGAGGGATAGGAGTAAAAGCTAGATGGCATTTCGGTGCCATCGTGACCTACAACGTTAATGAACATTAATTAATATAACATGTTGAACAATAATATTAGTATAGCATCAATAAATAGTCTCTAATATTTATATCAGATGAGGATCTCTTAGTGGCCAACACGGTATGACACGGCACGACACGACATGGCACGGCATGGCATTTTTCTTAAGCTTCCAAAGATCAGAAGAAAGAGAGCTCTTTGATCAAAATAAGAAAGATATAAAAAAAATTTAAATAAAAATTAATAATTAGACTCTAATAATTTATACCAGAATGTTGAAGTCATCGTCTAGTAGCATCTATAATATGGACATCACCATCGCTCCTGACAAATATATCTGGGACCTCGACAGTACCAGGTAAGTTTTGTCCTAGAGAAGCGCTTTGCATGCATGGTCCAACATTGTTATCAACTTCGGTATCATCAAAAATATGCCTAGGCACCATCCTCATAATAACATCCCATTGAGGCTCCAAGGAATCACTAACATAGAAGACTTGACTAGCTTGGGAGGCAAGTATATATGGTTCTTCAATACAGAGATGGCGTTGCATGTTAACGAGAGTAAAACCATACTCATTAGTCTTCATCCTAGACTGTGATAAGGTGTCAAACCAATCTCACTTCATCAACACGATCCTTCCTTTAGAATAATAGTCCAAGATGACTATCTTTTCCACTATGCCATAATAGTTCAAATCCTCCGTACGAGACTGTAAATCCCTTGAGCTAGCATAATACCCAGTGGTGGTGCTTAACATGATGCTACTATTTTGTGTTATCATATTTATAAATCTACTGTGAATATTAAATCTGTAGCCATTAATGACAAGCTATTTATACTCATGCATGATACGATTAGGACCCATTGAAAGAGCATGCATTTCAGGGCTAACATTACTGAGCGACAATCTCCACACTTAATTAAGGAGATAACACCTAATTAGTAAACATGTTCCAATAAATTGTGCCAGACAAGAATATATAATTACTTATATAATCTTTGAACCATTCAGAAAATTTGTTACTATGCATTTTCTCTTTCTCTCGCATACTTAGAGTACCATATTTTACTTTTATGATCTTCTTATGTTTGCTGCATGCACAAAAAATAAATTTAGATATAATTAGATATTTTTTTTAATTATTATAAAATAAATAATGCTAAGTGACTCACCTTATGTACGGCTCAATGACATCATAGTTGAAGAGCACGTAGCGGTGTGTCTTATTTTTTTCCTCAATACTTAAATCAATGAGGCGGTATGAAGTGGAAAGTCCACCTAACTATGGAATGAACTCAAATGCAGGCTCAATTAGCTCATACTAATCATCCTAATTCCTCATTGGCCGATTACGATGTATCTCGAGCTTGTTGACCCAAATAAGTGTGATTCATATTTCTTAGTAAACACGTACATAGTACAAAAATCCCTATCCTCTTGACCCAAATAACCTTTTGCTATAGATTCCTCTGGGTGATTCATATTTCTTACATAAGATTTTAGAGTTTGAATATTTCTCTCAGTAGAATACATCCATCGATAGAGCACTGGGCCTCCAAGTATAATTTTTTCCACAAGGTGTACGGTGAGATGCATCATAACCATGAAAAATAATGGTAGAAATATCTTCTCTAGATCACGTAATATAGTCACCACCCTTGCCTTCATTTTCTTCACATCTTTCTTAAGCAACCTCTTTGCACAAATATCTCTATAAAAGTTGCAAAGACGAATAATCGTCACTCTAATATTTTTTGGCAACATGCGGTGAATAGCTATTAGGATCAATTTCTGCATCAGTACATGATAATCATGGGTCTTCAATTCCTCAAGTTTGACATCCTTACTATTCACACGCTTTGATATGTTGCTTGAGTATCCATCTGGGACCTTTATGTTCTCCAACACACGAAGAAATATGGACCATTCAAAGACATTCATAACATAGCATACATGAGAAAGCCTCCACTGTTCTCCCCCTACTGGCTTTGGATGGAGTGATCTTCTAATACCCCATTCTTTCAAGTCAAGTCGGGAATTCAAGTGATCTTTGGTCTTATCCTTGATATTCAAGATTGTTGTCAAAAGGAGCTCGCACATATTTTTTTCAATATGCATTACATCTAAGCAGTGGCACAATAAGTTTGTCTCCCAATATGGCAAGTCAAAGAAGATGCTCTTTTCCTCTAATTAAAGTGTGTCATCTTTCTTTGATCGACGCTTCTTTTTTTTTTTTATCATCCATTGGATCATCTTTTCCAAATTCAACACTAAGACCATCCAACTCTCTAAGTATTTCTTTCTCAGACATCCGACCAGGCGCCTCACCTTCTTCAATAGTGCCATCGAAAGAGCGTGCATCCCTTCTGTATGGATGGTTTTGACAGAGGAAACGTCAATGCTTCATATAGCTAAAGCTCCTTTGATGTATCAATCTTCTAGATCGGATGTTTTTTCCATAGATCGAGCAAGCTAGCTCACCTTTGGTGCTCCAACCCGACATTAGGGCATAAGTTGGAAAGTCATTTATTATTCGCAAAAGCACTACACGCATGGAGAATGACTCATTCAGCAAAGCATCAAAAGTTGGAACACCTTGAATGCTCCATAACTATTTTAGTTCGATAATAAGAGGCTGCAAATAAACATCAATGTCATTACCTACCTTCATTAGTCCAGGGATGAGCACTGTCATGAAAGCAAAAGATTGTTTCGTACACATCTATGGTGGGAGGTTGTAAACATAAATAAATACTGGCCATACATTATGGACAGTATTCATATGCTTAAATAGGTTGAAACCGTCGCACGACAAGCCCAACCTCATATTACATATCTTTTGTGCGAAGTCGGGATGTAATTCATTAAACTTCTATCATGCCTCTCCATCAGTTGGATGCTTCAATACATCATCTTTTGTTCGGTCCTCTTCATGCCATCTTATGTCCTTCGATATTTTTGTCGACATAAACAACTTTTATAGTCTCAAAATCAAGGAAAAGTGCCAAATCAATTTTTGAGGTACATGAGTTGATGTGCCATTTTTATTCTATTTTCATCTTGATACATCCTACCTCGTGCACTCATTACGGTTGACATCCCCCTCCTAATAGAGCATGCAATCATTGGGACATGCATGTATCTTGGTATAAGTAAAGCCCAGTTGTTCAATAATCTTTGATGCCTCATAATTATTCTTTGAAATTCATGCATCATCCAAAAGAATATCCTTTAAAAGCTCTAATATGCAGTTCACTCCATTATTACTGAACCCGTTGGAGCATTTCGTATGATACAACTGGATTAAGAACTCAAGCTTTGCTATCTTTTCACATCTGGGATACAACAAAATATTAGCATCCTCCATCAACTTGCGGACCTTTTTTACATCCTCACTGTTTGTCATTCGATCAATCACAAGATCAGACATGGACATAGATGCACCGTCATTGTGGCTAACAAATAAAAAAATATCATGAACTATTTATTCCACTCCCCCTTCAGGTTGATCGTCTTCTTGCAGCCTGCTCTCATTATGTTGGTCCCAATAAATTTTATAACTAGCTTTAAAGCCATAAATAACAAGATGATCATTGACATATTGACGAGGTAGCCATGGCCCATCCATACACTTTTTACAAGGACATTAGATTAGTCCATGGTCCCTAAATTTTTCTATAGCATAATCAAAAAATTTTTAAAGTCCAGCCTCATATTCTGACGAGAGCCTACTAAACTTCATTCATCCCTTATCAATTTTAAAAATGATGATATTGCAAGTAAATCATGTGTGAAACTCAGATTAAATATCATTTTTAGATATGCAATAAATACACCCTATCACCAACTAATAGGTAAAGATAGATCCTATCCCATTCAAAAATTGCATTAATTTTATAGGTTCATTATAGTAATCAAATGATATGCAATAGGGATTGAATAAAATTTTGGCTGCATTTCTCCTTAGTTCTTTCGTATAGAAAGAACAAAAAGAAAATACTGTTCAAAATTTCATCCAAAATCCTTAGCATACTGTTTGATTACTGCAATTACCTATAGAATTATCTATAATTTTTAAACTGTCCATATTGGATAATCCATTAATCATTGTACATAATTCTCTAATCTGTATAATTATATATAATTGTACGGATGTTGGAGATTATGTATACTAATCAATTGACGGGTCTATCATTATACAATGTAATAAACAAAAGCAACAAGATATAGACATCCAAAAAATGTTATGCAATAAATTCTATAATATGAATTATATTCATAAATAATTAAGGATGAGCAACAGTCGTAGATCCGATCTCTTGCACAAATCTTGGTATTAATTCAGAAACCTAAAAGAAGAACAAAGTAGATGATGGTGGCACCTTAGGGCTTAAAGTTGGAATCTTAGAGAGATATATCAAATTTTATTCGCTCAGAAGTCGAGCCGACTCCATGCCTGAGACATCCGACTCGGATCCTCCCCTAATCGGCTCGATCACATCCAGAGCTGGCTCGACTGCATATCCAAGCCAGCTCGATTGTGTGCCGTCCTCTTGTTCACTCCCTCTCTTCCTCTCTTCCTCTCTTGATCTCTCTTGCCGACGATGGTGGCGAGGCCGAACCCCTTCCTCCCAACTTTTCCATCTCTCGATCTTCCTCTCTCCCTCTCTCGATCTTCCTCGTCGGCGAGGCCGAACCCCATCCCTTCCTCTCTCACTCTCTCGATCTTCCTCACCGACAAGGCCGGACCCCATCCCTTCCAGTGATGCTGGTAAGGTCGGACCCCTCCTTCCCTCTCTTGCTCTCTCGATATCCCACTCTCCCTCTCTTGATCTTTCTCGCTGGCAAGGCCGGACCCCCTCCCTCCCAATGATGGCGGCGAGGTCGGATCCCTCCTTCCTCTCTCCCTCTCTCGATCTCCCTCGCCGACGATGGCGGCGAGGTCGGACCCCCTCCCTCCCTTCCTCCCACTCTCGATCTCCCTTGCCGACGGTCGACGAGTGACCGACCCTCCCTCTCTCAATCTGTCAGTCTCCCTCTTAGTCTCTTCGTTTCTTAGTTTTGGATCCCAAAATCGGGTTCGACTTTTCGGGATCCATTAAGGTCCGGGTCTGATACTTCAAGTACAGACCCATCAGGTATATTCAGGATTTGAATTCCGATATCCAGTAATTAAAATTAGGTCCAGATCTGAATATCCAGATTTTAATTCGAAATCCAACCCATTGACAGATCTAGTCCACAGCCACTCGACATGGCACAGCCCAAGGCTACCGCCATGGCACGGTCCAAAAACTATGGCATGCAGATAATTATAATATTTATAATAAATATTTATAATATTTATTATAAATATTTTATAAATTATTATAAATATATATGATTAATAAATAATACTAAAATTAAATTAAAAAAAAAAATTTATACCTGTGGCTATAGAGAGTGGGTCGCACCGAAAGCTCCGAGGGTCGCCGACGATGATGCTAGAGGAGGACGATGGCACTAGAGGTAACCTACGAAATAAAAGCAAGATAGTGAGATAGAGAAGAGAGAGAAAGAGGAAAGAGAGAGAGAGTAGGGGCGGGATGGGGGGCAGGGGGAGGGGGCAATGATGAGGAGGCCGGAGGCACAGTGATGGAGGGTCGTGATCGAGGGAGGTGTGGGGGGGGGGGTGCGAGAGGATGGCGGAGATGGGCGGGGGGTTGGGGGGAAGGGTGCGCAGCAGAAAGAGGTGGCCTGGGGGAGGGTGGGGGGGCCGGATGGGGTGTGGGTGGTGGGAGGAGCATCCGAGGATGGGGGGAAGAGGGGCGGTGCTGGCCGAGGAGGAAGGAGGGATGGCATCCATCGGAGGAAAGAAGCCTCACTAACGATGGAGAGGAGGGGGAGAGACAGAGAGAGAGAGATCGAGCGCGCACGGAAGGAAAGCAGAAAAAATTTAAAAATTTTTAATCTAACCTACGACAGTAGTTATCGAACCGCTGTCAGAAATCTATGATAGCAGTTATCTAAAACTACTATCATAGATCTATGATAGTGGTTCTGTAACCACTACTATAGATTTATAGCAGCGATTTTTGATAACCACTATCATAGGTTGAAAATAATTTTTTTAAAAAATATTATATAATTTTAAAATTTTATGCCCATTTTCATCATTCATTATCTAAATAATTATCATTAGAGTATCGTCGCAAAAGGTTGCCTCGATCCGATGGCCCTAGCTTCATCGATCAGAAAAATTTGATTTCGACGATCACGAACAACGATGCGATGATCTGATAGATGAAGATCTTCGATAGATTCAAAAATTTGCAACGATGATCTTGATGATGTTTGTAGTATACTATCAAAGTTTTACTTCAATCGGATATCGTTATCATGGTCAATTTAGTATGGAATAATTTCGATCGTTAAATTAGAAATAAGTGATCAAAGGATTAAATGACATCCAATTATGAGATAATTTTTTAGTTCAATGATTTTTATTATAATTTTAAATATTTTATATGGAAATGATAGTAAAATTCAAACCATTTTCATATAAATTATTCATGTTAAGCAGATATTGCAAAAGTACGAGCATAACAACCAGTGAAGTTTCAGAATGGTTATCAGGAGACGTATAATTTTAGATCGTTCTTCATCTCATGAGTTAAATTTTATAATCATTATAATAAAAAATGATTAAAGTAGTAGTCAAGATCATTTATAAAAAAAATTATCTCATAATCGGATACTATTTGGTCCTTTGATCACTTATTTATCATTTAACGATCGAAACTAACCTATACTAAATTGACCAAGATAACGATATCCAATTGAAGTAAAACTTTGATAGTATACTACAAACATCATCGAGATCATTTTTGTAGATTTTTGGATCCATCGAAGGTCTCCATCTATCAGATCATCGTATCATCATTCATGATTGTCGAAATCAAATTTTTTTGATCGACGAAGCTAGGGCCATCGGATCGAGGCGATCTTTTGCGATGACACTCTAATGATAATTATTTAGATAATGAATGGTGAAGATGGATATTAAATTTTAAAATTATATAATATTTAAAATATATATATATATATATATATTTATATATATATACATATATATATGGCAGCGGTTATAATTAACTGTTGTCATAAATAAGCTTATAGCAGTGGTTTCTACTAACCGCTGCTATAGGTCCGACTTATGGCAGCAGTTTTACTAACTACTGCTATAGGTCGAACCGCTGCTATAGGTCAATCTATGGTAGCAGTTTTTTATAACCACTGTTATATGTTCGATCTACGACAGCGATTTTTGTTAATCGCTGCTATATGTCAGACCTATGGCAGCAATTATAAAAACCACTATCATAGGTCCGACCTATAGCAGCGATTAACGAAAATCGCTGCCATAGGATTTATGTGCCATAAACCATTTTTGTAGTAGTACACTAGTGCAAAATTATCAAAATTGACCCCGATACCAGAACTATGTCATAACAGAGGTCAGCCTAGTCAATCTTCCTAGCCACCATATTATAATCAACCCTTATACCCATCTCCTCAATAGACTAATCTAGCCGATGATCGATTTAACCAGCTACAACAATTAATCTTATCTCGACAACAATTGATTCTAAATCAACAACAATCCATCGATAGGCTAGAAGCTCAAATAGAACAATTAGCTGAGTCTAGTATGAGGAGAGAACCAGATCAGTTACCTAGCCAACCGATTGCCAATTCTAAAAATAACCCACCCAATGTCCACCAACCATCTGGATTTAGTCATCAACCTATTATTCTACTTAAGAATCCTCAATTAGAGAATGCCAAAGTAATTTCTGAACTACGAAGTGATAGGATTCTTAAGGATCCATACCAGGATCAAGTGGTAGAGACTAGTACTGATGCTAGCCAAGAAGAAAATTTAGAAGAAGAGGTTAGTACTGAAGCTAACCATATAAAAGAACTTGAGCCTAGAACTAGTACTGATACTAGTTCTAATAAGATCGATAAAGAAAAAACAAGAATAGATGAGTTATCTGAGATATATAAATCTAAAGCTCCATTCCCTCAAGCCTTAGAAGCAGGCTCTTCTCGTAAAAAAAAGAAACACGTAACGAGGAGTTAATGAAACTATTTAAACAACTGCATATTAATTTATCCCCTCGATGCAATTCAGCATGTCCCAGCTTATGCCAAATTTCTCAAAGAACTTTATACTTAAAAGAGTGAGCTACGAACTAAAAGAATTATGTTGTCTGAGAATGCAAGTACAGTCCTGTTAGACCCATTGCCTCAAAAAATGAAAGATCCTGGTACTCCATTAATTTCATGTGTTATAGGAGGCATAATCTTTAACCGAGCATTATTAGACTTAGGAGCTAGTGTGAATCTACTTTCAATCTCGGTTTATAAAAAATTTGGGATAGGAGAACTTAAACCAACATCAGTTATTTTGCAACTAGTCGATAGATCTGTAAAAACACCACATGGTTTAATTAAAAATATTTTGGTTAGAGTAGATAAATGTTATTTTTCAGTAGACTTTCTCATACTTGATATGGAATCATCCTAAGAGTTGAACCAAAATTCCATAATTCTAGTTCATCCATTCCTATCTACTGCCAATGCTAATATCAATTGTAAGACAGAAGCCATGGATATTTTATTTTGGAGATCAAAAGGTAAGAATAAATATTTTTAATGCCTCTAAGCACAGTCAAGAGGAGAAAGATTGCTTTGTAATTGATCAGATAGATGGATAGTTGAATCTAATTCCTTCTTAGATTTACTCAAGAATGACCTTCTAAATAAATTTGTCAAAGAAATCCCAGACCAGGAAGTAAATGCCCTGTTCAATTCACATCACCCATCACATACATTATCTTGGTTAATGAAAATTAAGCCCTTACCTAAGAAAAAAATTAAACCATTACATCCTTTAATTCAGGCTCCACCATAATGTGAACTAAAATCTTTGCCTGAAATACTTAAGTATGTATTTCTAGGATCAAAAAAAATCCTACCAGTGATTATTGTTTTTGACCTAACTTCTGAATAGGAAGATCAAGTAGTAGATGTTTTGAAAACATACAAGGAGGCCATAGGTTGTGTTGGTGCAGAATCTTATCGACGTTAGACCGAGCTGGAGTGGAGGAAGAAGAGGTCGTCATCGATGATCTACAAAATAAAGTTTCATCCAAAGTTGATGGTGGTGGCTCCGGTAGGATCCTCCGATGATCAAGTTAGCTCTACTGACCAACAGAAATGGAGTGCTCAGAAAAGAGTTCAGCAGAGTTTTGGAAAGAAGAAGAGAGCTTAGAGAAAACATATCTAGAGGATTTCTTTTTATAGATGGAGCCTTTAGCAGATCGATAGTGGCAGCCATAACCATCCGATAGTGGGCTGCTAGGAGCTGCATGGGGTTTCTTATGGAGAGAGAGGTATCGCCAGATTGATAGTGACAGCCATAATCGTTCGATAGTAGGTCGCTTGAAGCTGCATGGGGTTTACTATGGAGAGAGAGGTATCATCAGACTGATAGTGACAGCCATAACCATCCGATAATGGGTTGCTTGGAGCTGCATGGGATTTGCTACGGAGAAAGAGGTGTCGCCTATCGTGATGTGTCCGTTCGTCGAGATTTAATAGTCGAAGTTCGGAGGAAACAGACATTGGTTGATGAAGAACTTTGATATATATTAATTCCAGAGGAGTTCGGACTTCTAAAAAAATATGATTAGAGAGAATCATCCAGAAGAAATGCTAGCTAAAATCTGAAAGCAATCCGCTGGAGGAATCTAACTGAATAAGAAATCTAAAAGAAGTTCGACTCCAGGAGGAATTTGATTGAAGAAGAAGTTTGGAAAGACTTTGGCTCCTGGAGGAATTCGATTGAAGGAGAAATTCGAAAGAAGATCGACTCCTAGAGGAATTTGATTGAAGGAAAAGTTCGGAAGGAGTTTGGCTCTTGGAGGAATTCGATTAAAGGAGAAATCTGGAAGGAGTTCAACTCCTAGAGGAATTTGATTGAAGGAGAAGTCTGGAAGGAGTTTGACTCCTGAAGGAATTTAACTGAAGAAGAAGTCTGAAAGAAGTTCGGCTCCTAGAGAAATTCGATTGAAGGAGAAGTCCGAAAGGAGTTCGACTTTTGGAGAAATTTGACTGAAGGAGAAGTCCGAAAGAAGTTTGACTCCTGGAAGAATCCGATTGAAGGAGAAGTTCGAAAGGAGTTCGACTCTTGGAGGTATCCGACTGAAGGAGAAGTCTGAAAGGGGTTCAGCTTTTGGAGGAATCCAAAAGGAGTTCGGCTCCTGAAGAAATTCGATCGAAGGAGAAATCCGAAAGGAGTTCGGCTCCTGGAGGAATCCGATCGAAGAAGAAGTCCAAAAGGAGTTCGACTTCTCAAGGAATCCGATTGAAAGAGAAATCAGGAAGGAGTTCAACTTCCGAAGGAATTTGACTGAAGGAGAAGTCCGTAAGAAGTTCGACTTCTGAAGAAATTTGACTGAAGATGAAGGCGAGAAGGAGTTCGACTGCTGGAGGAGTCCGAGAGGGGCTCGGCCAGTGGAGGAATTTGGCTGAAGGCGAACGTGGGAAGGAGTTCGACTGCTGGAGGAGTTCGGAAGGGGCTCGACCGTTGGAGGGGTTCGACCGCTGGAAGAGTTCGTCTAGGATTCGATCGTTGGAGAAGTTCGATTGGGGTTCAATCGTTGGAGGAGTTTGACTGGAGTTCGACCGTTGGAGAAAAAATTTTTGATCGAATCTTTTTCATGATTATCAGTTGCATTAGGTCAAGCATTAGACTGAACTTCGACGGAAGTGGGATTTATCTCCAACAATAGTCTCCCCACTCTTGAGTTTGAAATTCGAAGGGAGTACAAAAAAGATGACTATCGAAATTCTATTTCGGACTCTACACCTATTGAGGTTGAAGCTCGAGGGAGATCTTATCTCCTATCGAGATTGAAAGAGATCTTATCTCCTGTTAAGGTCGAAGCTCCTGAAAGCTTGGGAGAGATCTTATCTCCAGTCGAGGTTGAAGAAGATCTTATCTCCTGTTGAGGTTGACGTTGAAGCTCGGAGGATATCTTATCTCCAATCGAGATTGAAGGAGATCTTATCCCTTATTGATGTTGAAGTTGAAGCTAAAGCTCGAGGGAGATCTTATCTCTAGTCGAGGTTGAAGAAAATTTTATTTTTTATTGTCATTGAAGCTTTGAAGAGATCTTATCTCCAGCTGAGATTAAAGAAGATCTTATCTTCTATTGACATGGAAGTTGAAGCTGAAGCTCGGAAAAGATTTTATCTCCGGTCGAGGTTGAAGAAGATCTTATCTTCTGTTGTCATTGAAGCTCGAGGGAGATCTTATCTCCAACCAAGGTTGAAGGAGATCTTATCTCCTATTATCATTGAAGCTCAAGAGAGATCTTATCTCTAGCCGAGGTTGAAGGAGATCTTATCTCCTGTTGACGTTGAAGTTGATGCTTAAGCTCAGGAGAGATCTTATCTCTAGCCGAGGTTGAAGAAGATTTTATCTCCTATTATCATTGAAGCTTGGGGGAGATCTTATCTTCTATTAAGATTAAAGGAGATCTTATCTCCTGTTGATATGGAAGTTGAAGCTAAAACTTGGGGAAGATCTTATTTTCAGTCGAGGTTGGAGGAGATCTTATCTCCTATTGTCGTTGAAGCTCGGGGGTGATCTTATCTTCAGTCGAGGTTGAAGGAGATCTTATCTCCTATTGACGTTGAAGCTCGAGGAAGAATTTTGGTCCCGGGTTCTCATGCTTGCTGCTTATTATGGATGTCGAGCTTGTTGTGGACGCCGGGCTTATTGTGGACGTCGAGCTTGGACCTCTCTTACAAATCAGGATAAGGTTCTGCCTTTCGCAATTGACGTAGTCAGATTATCATGGAATAGCACGTGTAACGATTCTCCATCGAGCTTCTTTCTTCTCCACATCTTTGGTCTACGAGGTTCCGACTTTTGCTCATGTTAGGACGAGGTTCTCCTTCTATTCCTAACATATTGTAGGGGCACATTAGGATTGTTATCGAAGCCTCTCCTCTCACCTTATCTAAAATGAACGAGACCTTCGACTTTGCTCACGTTAGGACGAGGTTCTCCTCCTATTTCTAATGGACTGTAGGGGCACATTAGGATTATTGTCGGAGCCTCTTCTCTCACCTCATCTAAAACGAATGAGACCTTTGACTTTGCTCACATTAGGATGAGGTTCTCCTTCTATTTCTAACGAACTATAGGGGCACATTAGGATCCTTGTCGGAGCCTCTCCTCTCACCTTGTCTAAAAATGAACAAGGCCTTTGACTTTGCTCACATTAGGATGAGGTTCTCCCCCCATCTCCGTCTAAAATGAACAAGATCTTCGACTTTGCTCACATTAGGATGAGTTTCTCCTCCTATTTTTAATGGACTGTAGGGGCGCATAAGGGCCGTTGTCAAGACCTCTCTCCTCATCTCGTCTAAAATAAATGAGGCCTTCGACTTTGCTCATGTTAGGATGAGGTTCTTCTCCTATTCCTAATGGGCTGTAGGGGCGCATAAGGGTAGTTGTCAGGGCCTCTCCCTTCATCTCGTCTAAAATGAACGAGGCCTTCAACTTTGCTCACGTTAGGATGAGGTTCTCCTCCTATTCTTAATGGACTGTAAGAGTACATAAGGGCCGTTGTTAGGACCTCTTTCCTCATCTTATCTAAAATAAACGAGGCCTTCGACTTTGCTCACGTTAGGATGAGGTTTTCTTCCTATTCCTAACGGACTGTAGGGGCACATAAGGGCCATTGTCAGGGCCTCTCTTCTTATCTCATCTAAAATGAATGAAGCTTTTGACTTGCTCACGTTAGGATGAGGTTCTCCTTATGTTCCTAACATGGCCACTTTTGATTGCTTCTTTTCTATCATCACATAATTTTTGCACCAAAAAATAATAATGTTAAAATGGAGGAGTTTTATCGAAGGAAAATTACTAGCAGTACATTCTCAGATTTTCTAAATTTTAAGATCATAGGAGCGTTGTTCCTCTGAGCTCCTTTAAACGATAGGCTCCGGACCGGACGACCTTCTCTTTTTCATATGGGTCTTTTCAATTTGAAGCAAGCTTCCTCTAACTTTGAGGCTGAGAGATGGCGGCTCTCTGAAGTACTAAGTCCCCCAAAGATAATGTTGATGATGTTGAGAGATGACCGATCTTCTTATTGTTCCTCCCTCATTGATGATTCTGGCTATAGAAGCACCCTTGGCTAATCTTCTTTTGCTTCAGATCAGTGTCTGAGAAATCGACTCAGTCGGCCTCTTCTGATGAGCTCCTCGATCTTATCTTAGAGCAGGATGAGAGTGCATCCTTTTAGGCTTCAGTAGTTGCTCCTTAATCTCCATCTTACATTTTTGGAGCATCGAGGGGGGCGTAGTTGTGAAACCTTCTAGGAAGAGAACTTCTTCATACCCTTCTATCGAGGCTTCTTTGATGACGAGCTCGAGAAGGAGTTCGGACTCGCTTGGGAGTTCATGAGTGCAGTCGAACTTCATTTAGCCCTCCATCAGCTGCAAGCTTATTAAACTTGCCCGCCTGCCGCTCTCCTATGGCCTCCTCATCCTTCAACTTGAAGGCTTCTTCCGTTCGACCATATCCTTCAGCCCGAGCTAGCAGATCAGTAAAGTCCTTGAGATACTTCTTCTCCAAGGAGAATAGCAAATCGTTCTTCTGAAGGCCACCCTTGAGTGTGGCTATTGCAACAGACTGATCAAGATTTCGGACCTTCAATGCAGCAGCATTAAATCGGATGACATAAGCCTGGATAAATTCTTCCTCTTTCTGCATGATATTCATCAGAAAATCCAAATCTCGATGTGGACATCGACTGCTGACGAAATGAGTTGCAAACTGATAGCTTATCTGATCAAAAAAGAAGATCGTACCTGACCTCAATGTCGAGTACCAGTTTCTTGCTACTTCCTTCAAAATAGATGGAAAAGCTCAGCATAAGATGATGTCTGGTGCACCATGGAGCAGCATCATGATCTGAAAGGCCTTTAGATGATCGATTGGATCAGAGGTTCCATCGTAGCTTTCAAATTGAAGGAGCTTGAAGCTTGGCGGAACGAGCACTCATATAATTTGGAGAGAGAAAGAGAGATTGATGCAGACATCATCATGATGAGCCGGGGCAACATGGCAGAGTTTTTCAATCCATCAATCCATCTTTCATAGTTTTCAATCGAGGACGTCATCTCGATTGTAGATTTTGGAAGGCTTTTGACTGTAGATGAAAAAGATCTCTTTTGAAGAAGAATCATGATCCGAATAAGAATCTTCTGCTCTCTGTTTCTCCTTCGTAGGGATGACAGGTATGTTAGCCTTAGTGCTCCTCCTTGGAGTTGATTTTAGACATTTTGATGGTAGGTTTTCTGATGGAACTACCATCGAAGGTTGCCGCATGATCTGCACCATTTCGATGAGGTCCTGAACCCACTGCATCAGTAGGTTAAACTGCTCCAGATCTACCATGGCCATCGATGGAGGAGGAGGTTGAAGCACCGATGATGAGGCAGGAATGGATGGATTTGGCTCAGATCTGATGGCAGAAGCGGTAGATCTGCAGATAGTTGCTTTCTTTGGAGGCATTTCTTGAGATTGAGAGAGAGGATGGAGATAAACTTTGAAGAAGAAGATCCACAGGATTGACTGAGTATTTCTTTAAGAATAAGGATACCTCAAAAATAGAGGTTCCTTCCTCCAGTGCCATTTTTGTTGGTGTAGAATCTGATCGACGTCGGACCGAGCTGGAGTGGAAGAAGAAGAGGTCACCGTTGGTAATCTACAGAATAAAGTTCAATCCGAAGTCGGTGGTGGTGGCTCCGATAGGACCCTTCGATGATAAAGTCAGCTCTACTGGCCAACAAAAATGGAGTGCTCAAAAAAAAGTTCAGCAGAGTTTCGAAAAGGAGAAGAGAGCTTAGAGAAAACGTATCTAGAGGATCTCTTTTTATAGATGGAGCTTATAACAGACTGATAATGACAGTCATAACCATCCGATAGTGAGTCACTCAGGATCGCATAGAATTTATTACGAAAAGAGAGGTATCGCCAGACTGATAGTGACAGCCATAACCGTCCGGTAGTGGGCCATTTGGAGCCACATGGGATTTGCTACGGAGAGAGAGGTATCATCAGACTGATAGTGATAGTCATAACTATTCGATAGTGGATCACTTGGGCCGCATGAAATTTGCTACGGAGAGAGAAGTGTCGCCTATTGTGATGTGCCCGTTCGTCGAGATTTAATAGTCAAAGTTCGGAGAAAATGGGCATTGGTTGATGAAGAACTTTGACATATATTAATTCTAGAGGAGTTCAGACTTCTAAAGAGAATACGACTAAAGAAGATCATCCAAAAGAAATGCTAGATGAATTTTGGAAGCAATCCACTAGAAAAATCCAATTGAAGAAGAAGTCCAGAAGGAGTTTGGCTCCTAGAGAAATTTGACTAAAGAAAAAGTTCGAAAGGAGTTCGGCTCTTGGAGGAATCCGATTAAAGGAGAAATTTGAAAAGAGTTCGGATTTTGAAGAAATTTGACTGAAGAAAAAGTCTGAAAGGAGTTTGACTCTTGAAAGAATCTGATTGAAGGAGAAGTTCGGAAGGAGTTCGGCTCCTAGAGGAATTCAATTGAAGGAGAAGTCCGAAAGAAGTTCGGCTCCTGGAGGAATTTGACTGAAGGAGAAGTCCAAAAAAAGTTTGGCTCCTGAAGGAATCCGATTGAAGAAGAAGTTCGGAAGGAGTTTGGCTCCTGAAAAAATTTGACTGAAGAAGAAGTTCGGAAGGAGTTTGGCTCCTGAAGGAATCCGACTAAAGGAGAAGTTCGGAAGGAGTTCGACTTCTGAAGGTATCCGATTGAAGGAGAAGTCCGAAAGAAGTTCGACTCCTGAAGAAATTCGTAAGAAGTTTGGCTCCTGAAGGTGTCTAGAAGGAGTTCGGCTCCTGGAGGTATCCGACTGAAGGAGAAATTCGGAATGAGTTTAGCTCCTAAAGGTATCCGACTGAAGGAGAAGTTCGAAAGGAGTTTGGCTCGTGAAGGAATCTGACTGAAGGAGAGGTTCGGAAGAAGTTCGGCTCTTGGAAGAATTTGACTGAAGAAGAAGTCCGAAAGAAGTTCAGCTCCTGAAGAAATCTGATTGAAGAAGAAATCTGGAAGGAATTCAAGTCATGGAGGAATTTGACTGAAGGAGAAGTCCGAAAGGAGTTCGGCTCCTAGAGAAATTTGACTAAAGACGAAGGCGGGAAGGAGTTCGACTGGTGGAGGAGTCCGGGAGGGGCTCAGCCACTGAAGGAATTTGGATGAAGGCGAAGGCGGAAAGGAGTTCGACCGTTGGAGGAGTCCGGGAGGGACTTGGCCGCTGGAAGAATTTGGCTAAAGGCAAAGGCGGGCCGCTCGAGGAGTCTGGGAGGGGCTCGATCGTTGGAGGGTTTCGACCGCTGGGGGAGTTCGGCTAGGATTCGATCGTTGGAGGAGTTTGGCTGGGGTTCTATCACTGGAAAAGTTTGGTTGGGATTCGATCATTGGAGGGAGAATTTTCAATCAAAGCTTTTTCGTGATTATCGGTTGCATTAGGCTAAGCATCAGACTGGACTTCAGCGGGAGCGGAGTTTATCCCCAACAGGTTGGATCATCGTCGATTTAAAAGACATTAGTCCATCAATATGTATGTACCATATTTATACTGAAGATAATGCTAAACCAACTCAAGAAATGCAAAGACGGCTCAACCCTAATATGCAAGTAGTCAAGAAAGAGGCAATTAAATGGTTAGATGCGGGTATTATTTATCTTATTTCTGACAGCCACTGGTGAGTCCTACATAAGTTATTCCAAAGAAGTCTGGACTCATGGTTGTCCGCACTGACCATGAGGACTTAGTACCAATACGACTTTCGACTGGATAACGTATCTGTGTAGACTATAGAAAACTCAATACAGCCATCCGAAAAGACCACTTCCCATTATCCTTTATTGACCAAATCTTGGAAAGATTAGCTGGCCAACAATACTTTTATTTTCTAGATGGATACTCAGAATATAATCAGGTAGTAATTTACTTAGGAGATCAAGAAAATACCACCTTCACATATCTCTTTGGAACTTTTGCTTTTCATAGAATGCCTTTTGAATTGTATAATGCACCTGCAACCTTTTAAAGGTACATGATATTTTTGGACATGATAGGAGATTTTTTGAAAATATTCATGGATGATTTTTTGGTCTTTGAAGAATCTTTTGAGAGTTGCCTCAATAATTTGAAAAGAATTTTGCAATAATGTATTAAGGTAAATTTAGTTTTAAGCTGGGAAAAAAGCCACTTTATGATTCAAGAAGGGATTGTGTTAGGACATATAGTGTCTAAGAGAGGGATAGAGGTTGATAAAGCAAAACTTGACTTAATTTTTAAATTACCTCCACCCACTTTTGTCAAATAAATTCGATCTTTTCTTGGTCATGTAGGATTCTATCATTGCTTCATCAAAGATTTTTCTAAGATATCTGGTCCATTGTGTAATCTACTAGCTAAAGATGTTCCTTTTAACTTTGATGAAGCGTGTCTTAAAGCCTATGAATTCTTGAGAGAAGTTGTGATCAAAGCTCCGATCATTCAACCTCCAAATTGGTCATTATCTTTTGAAATCATGTGTGATGCTTCAGACTTTGCCAAAGGAGCTATCCTGGACCAAAGAGTAAACAAATATCCCATAGTGATCTATTATGCTAGTAGAACTCTGAATAAAGTATAAATGAATTATACTACAACTGAAAAAGAGTTACTAGCTATAGTGTTTGCCTTAGAAAAATTTAGATCATATCTATTAGGATAAAAAATCATAGTATATTCAGATCATTTAGCTTTGAGGTACCTGCTCTCAAAGAAAGATACTAAACCATGACTGATTAGATGGATCTGTTAGATATATGTGCCCTAGAAGCCAGAATTGGGTGACACTTATAATACACTTCTAGGGGCAAAATTATAATTTTGACTAATATCAATAAAATGGGTTATTTTTTATCACATATGTGTATTTAGTATCTGTGATACATCCTTTGAGTTAATGGTAATGATAATTCATATTTTCAAGAGTTGAAAATTTAAGACATGAATAATCATTATTAACTCATAAAATGCTTCCGACCATAGGATCATCACGAGGATGGTGATTGATCCGAAAGGTTGGTGTACAATCGCTTCTCTTTAGTATATGAGTCTTGAGTCTACGGTGTGAAGACATCGGAGCGAGAGTACAGATACTTGTTAGATAATGAGGGCACTGAGCGTGACCACCTCAAGTAGTCATTAGGGAGTCTACCTTCTCGTCAATGACTGACTCGATACCGCAGTAATGTGTCTGATTCTTTGATCTGAGGTGCATCGATAGTTTACCTTAAGGGTGTTATAGTTTGACTACACCATTACTTGGTCTCCTAGCCATATGGAATCCTGAGGTGTATGTTGGCTATAGCATGTTTATTGTAGGAACTGGATAGCATCAAGATGGAATCTATCTATCTCAGTGGTAGAGGAGCAGCCCTATGATGATCATGAGAATTAAGTCCAAAAGCCCATGACCATGGCAGAGTGAAATAATAGAAAGAGTTTCTATTTAGATTTTCACATTGGACTTGAAATTGAATGATTACATCATATGACGGAGACTAGGGTTTGACGAGTTCATCTTAACCCTAATCTGATCGGAGCTCAAGATAGAAGAACTTTATCACACGGGTAGCTGCACCAAGAGGTTCGCATTCAGTTCTGATGGATTGCCACCATATACTGCTAGGTGTCACTGATGGATTTTGGGAGCAATTAGAATGATTTAGATGATCGATCATTCTAGTTGTTCGAATCAGAAGAGTTCTGATCCATCGAAAGAAATTTTGATGATGTCGATGATAGAGATCATGACATATCCCATTACCATACAGAACTGAATCTAACTGGGTCACACAAACAAGGGTTTGAATCTGATAATCATCAATTGAACTGATCCAGTTCAATTGATCTGAATGAGATTCAATTAGGTTCAAGAAAATCATGCTAGCACTCGATTGAACCTAACGTTTTTCTTTTATTATCATAAATAAGTTGTTTTGACTGAGTCAAAGGAGTTTATGCTCATTTAGCGGCCTTCACTTTGTCTGACGCGAAAGCATTGTCCAAGTCAGAAGGTTAGTCTTATTATTATAAGACATTACCTGCCATTTTGGTCACCTCGCCATTTTCCTCATCCTTTGACTTGGTCAAAAGATTATCCTTGACTGGTCAAATATTGACCTCTGACACTTTGACTTTTGTCCATGTGTCACACACCTATTAGAGAGCTGGTGGGGGCTTATCCCCCTACCAGAACCTGGCAAGGAGGAGAGCGCAAGCCACCCTTGGCGTGTGCCCAATTTGGAGGCGCCCAGGAGTCCCTGTTAGATAGGGACTCCATCTCCTTTTTGGATTCCAATTAGAGTTTTTCTAAGAACCAACTTTGACTAATCTTAGGCATCCTCTAAGGAGGAATCTAGGAGACTCTATTCCCACCAATCAGATTTAGATCTGATTTCATAAAGGGTTGTGATTGGTTGGGAAGAAGAGGAGTTAGATCACGCTTAGTCTATAAATAAGACCCTGCGCCCAACTCAAAGTGAATAATAATTCTCCACGCCCCAAGGCTACTTCTCCTCTCCTCCTCCATGCCTAACCCACCTTCTTCCTCTCCTCTCCATGTCCAAAAAGAGTTTTGGACCTTGGTTGGTACGATCCAGATGAGAGAAAGGCGACTGAAAGCTAGAAGGCTGCGCTGCTGCAAAGGACAATTGTTGATCTTCAAAAGAAGTTTTGAAGATCTTCCAGATCAGATCCAGATCTGATTTTTGGAGATGTGATAGAAAAGAAGAGAATCTCTAGATCCAGCTTGAGTGGATACCGATAGAGGCTAGGCACTTGCGTAGCTAGATCCAGAATCTTCCGCTGCTTATAGGATCATCAATGGGTAATAGGATTACCCACTTCAAGGTAAATTAAATTTGATTTAATTTATCTAATTTTATTTTATTTATTAAAATAATAAGAATTAGATCTGAAATATCTCAGATCTGATATAGATCAAAGAGAAAAATTTTAAAATATATCTCTTGATCTGATCAGATCTGAACGAACCTGGACCGAAAAATCAGGTTTTTTCTTCAACTGGTATCAGAGCCAAGGTTCTAAAAGTATTTAGATCTATTTTTAAATTTATTTTAATTAGAAAATAAGTAATTTCAGATATCTCATGAGATATGATCAGATCTAAAATTAGAAAAAAATAAAATTAAATAATTTGAATCTAAGATTAGAAAATATGCATGACTAGTTCTAAAATAGAATAGTCTTGCATGTTTTCAATTTAATTTGATTAAATCATATTTTAGATTAATTTATTTACTATTTTTTGATATTATAATAGTTATAATAATATCTAAAAAATAGTAAATAAAATTTTTTTAATTTTAAATATCATATGAGATATGATTGATGCATGTCTAGACTAATTGTAGAATAGTTTTACATAATTATCTAGATTAGAATTTATTTGATTAGATCAATTTAAATCTAATTTTTTAGATTATTATGAGATAATTTAGATTTAAAAAGATGCATGATTCGATACATGAGATGTATGCAAAATATGCCATGATTAGATCTAATTTGTATATGAGATATATGATATAGATCTAAAACTATTTTATAGTATTGCATGTTCCTGATTAAGGCGTTCCTCTTGACCGTCCAATCATAAGAATAAAGAAGAGTTTAAAGGTCCTCTCCTCCCATCCAGTGGGGCATTCTTATGACGTATAGGGGTGCTGCGCATTCGTCCTTAATCAAAAATCCAAAACTTACTTTCTGCAAAATTCTAGATCCTGAAATCCTAGAATTTATTGTGCATATTTTATTTATGAACCCTACTTAATTAAAAATTAAGATTATGGAATATTAATTAGATCTAAAATTAAGAATTTTAGATCTAAGATATATTCATAATACTGGGTTCGGACTTAGGTAGCTCAATTAGGTCTAAGCGGTTGATCAAATCGAATCAAGAGTTAGTTAGAGGGGATTAACAATGCTTAAATTGACCAGCCTAATAGGATTAAGTCTGGGTCAAGATCGAGTCACGATCAAGCAAGACCTAATTAGACTCAGAGGTTAGAGTCTGGATTGTAGGCTAACCCAATTGGTTCTGACTCAACAATTTGGTATCTAAGGTAAGTTTGGCACATATGACCGATTGGTTTTTTATTGGAAGCTACTCGACCTGAATGCATTCTTGTACGAGTTAATAGCATATTCCTTCCACCGATCTCACTTACCTGGCCATATCTGTTGACACAGTTCTGATCTGAGGTGGTCAATAATTTGAGCTAACCCATGCCACTAGGTTAGTCATAATTGTTATGACTATGACAAATCTAGTTTAATGAGACCTGAATCAATTCTTCCTAAGAAAAGATTAAGTCTAAGATCTTCCATCATTGTAGATGTGCGGGCCCTTCCCGGGGTTGATTGTTCTTGGCTGGATATAGTGGCTCAGTTGTACCGAAAAGATGCAATCATGTCTATTAGGCATCGGATGCTATGCGCTGGAGGATGAGTTGGGCTCAATATTCTGGATACGGTGAGAGACTCAATTAGAAATTCAGTCTGTGCAAATGGTGGGTCTGACTTAACTAAGAAGTGGATCAATATTCTGGATATGATGAGATTCATGAATTAGAGACCAAGTTTGGATGCACCATGATTAGAGAATCATTGAATAAGAGTTGTTCACTCATTGGCTAACCCATCACCAATAACTATTAGGTGAGGTGATGAGTCAGTTGGTGAGACCGCACCACCCACTAGAAATCATTAATCGTGGAGATTTTTGCATCTCTACAGAGGAAGTGTAGGGATCCAAAAAAATAATGGAAGCGAATTTGTTTAAAAATAAAATCTCTAAACAAATTGGTCAAGTCATAATTACAGTATCTAACTAGAATCTTTAACTCTCTACAGAAAAATGTCTGCGTCCAATCCATTAGCACGTATCCTGGACACACATAGACTGACCGAACCTAATTATAAAGATTGGCTCAGAAACTACAAAATTATTTTGGTTTTCGAGAAGTTAACCCATATATTGGATCAGAACCCTCCCATCTTACCAGCCCATCCGTTCATTGAACAGAGAGCGTCTCTGAAAAAATAGATAGATGAAGATAATAAGGCCAGATATTACATGTTGGGCTTGATGTCTGATGAGCTTCAGTGCCAACATGAAGATATCGGAACTGTCACCAAATGTTGACTCACCTACAGGAGATGTTTGGTGAACAGAGTCGTGCAACCAAGTATCAAGTCACGAAATGACTTTTTAAGGCTAAGATGCGTGATGGGCAGTCAGTCCAAGATCACTATCTGATGATGATCAAGAACATGGAAGAGCTTAAGAAGCTCAGTGTGAAGTTAGACTTGGATCTGCATAACGATATTATTCTGCAATCCTTGACTGATGCATATGGGCAATTCATGATGAATTATCACATGCATAAACTTCAAAATTTCTTGGTCGAATTAATGGATATGCTGGTTACTGCCGAGCTTTCTATGAAAGATTCTAAAGGCTCAGTTCTTGCTATGGAATGGATTTCTTCCAAAAGAAAGTCTTATAGAAAGAAAAAGAAGTCTGTGAAAAAGCAGAAGATGGAAGGAACAAAGAAGAAGAAGACAGAGCCGAAGAAAAAGGCCGATGTTAAAGAAAAGTATTTCCATTGCAATAGTGACGACCATTGGAAGCGAAACTGCCCTATTTACCTGGCCACCCTGAAGAACAAGAAGGAAGATCCTTCTAGAGGTATGCTCGTTATTGAGTCTAACCTTACGATTTCTTCTGCATCCAGTTAGGTGCTTGACTTTGGTTCTAGTGCTCATCTGTGCATTTTCATGCAGGGTCTTGAGGATAGTAGGAGGTTGAGGGTTGGAGACATGATCCTACACGTCGGTAATGAAGTAAGAGTTGTTGCAGTAGCTATGAAAACATACTTTTTTCGATTACCATGTGGTTTAGACTTAGTTTTGAAAGACTATTATTATGTGCCTGCAGCTAGCAGGAATTTGATTTTTGTTTCATGCTTAGCACAAGAAGGCTATGTGATTACCTTCTTTAAGGACCATTATAACATTCTTTATGAAAGAAATAAAATTGCAAATGGTTCTTTATTAATGGTCTTTATCAGCTACATATTAATGTACCTGTTCTAACTATCGAGCAAAACGTGAATGCCAAACGACCTAGGGATAGTCCAAATAATAGATATCTATGGCACCTAAGATTAGGTCATATAGCAGAAGATAGGATCAACAAATTGAAGAAAAATGGGCTATTGAGTTCATTGACTTCTGGGTCATATCCAACTTACGAATCTTGTCTCCAAGGCAAAATGACTAAACTCCCTTTTGTTGGACATGGGGAGAGGGCCACAGATCTCCTTGCCCTAGTACATATAGATGTGTGTGGCCCATTTGATGTACCGGCTAGAGGTAATTTTGTCTACTTCATTATCTTTACCGATGATCTATCTAGGTATGGGTATGTGTATCTTATGAAACATAAGTCTGAAGCTTTTGAAAAGTTCAAAGAATTCAAACATGAAGTAGAAAAACAAACTAGAAAATCCATTAAGGTTCTTCGATCAGATCGAGGAGGTGAATACCTTAGCCAAGAATTCCTAGACTATCTCAAAGATAATAGCATAGTCTCTCAATGGACTCCACCAGGAACACCTCAACTCAATGAAGTTTTAGAATGGAGAAATCGGACTCTATTGGATATGGTCCGATCCATGATGAGCTTCACAGACCTTCCAGATTTTCTTTGGGGACATTCATTGTTAACTTCTATTTATCTACTGAATAGGATTTCCTCTAAGACCGTTCCTACCATACCGTATGAGATATGGCATGGTAAGAAACCAAGTCTGAGTCATCTCAGAATTTGGGGTTGTCCGACTCATGTCAAAAGACAACAAGCGGATAAGTTAGAGTTTAGGTCCTTAGAGCTAGATTCATAGGATATCCTAATGAGTCATTAGGATACTATTTCTATATTCTAGAAGACCACAATGTGATTGTGAGTCGACATGCCATCTTTCTTGAAAAATAGTTTATTCAAGATAGCGACATTGGAAAGCAGATTAAGCTTGATGAGAAAGTCTCACAAGTACAACGAGCTAAGGACCAATTGGAACCAAATCAGATTGAGTTAATAAGAACACTACCTCCTCCACCTCGTAGATCGGAAAGAGTTTTTCGTCTCCCTGAAAGATACTTAGGTATTATTTCAGAGAAAGTAGAGGAAATGTTCCTCGTAGGTAATGGTGCTCATGGTGATGATCCCAAAACCTACAACGAGGCGATATCAGATATCGACTTCGAGAAATGGCTAGAGGTAATGCAGTCAAAAATTGACTCGATGCACTCGAACCAAGTCTGAACCTTGGTAGATCCATCAGAAGGTATATTACCTATTGGGTATAAATAGATCTTCAAGAGAAAGATTGGTGCAGATGGGGAATGTGGAGACATTCAAGACTAGACTAGTGGCAAAAGGTTATAGTCAACGCGAAGGCATTGACTATCAGGATACCTTTTCTCCAATGGCTATGTTAAAATCCATTTGCACATTGCTTGCCATTGCAGCCTATTTCGATTATGAAATATGGCAAATGGATGTGAAAATGGTATTCTTAAACGGATATCTTGAGGAAGATATCTATATGGAACAGCCGCTAGGTTTCACATCCAGTGATACTGATCATAAGGTTTGCAAGCTGCAAAGGTCCATATATGGACTTAAGCAAGCATCTCGGAGCTGGAACACTCGTTTCAATGATGTGATCAAAATGTTTGGTTTCATCAAAAATGAAGAAAAATCGTGTCTTCAAAAAGGTTAGTGGAAGCGCTGTTGTCTTCCTCGTATTGTACGTGGATGACATCCTCCTTTTGGGAATGATATTTTCATAATGACAACAGTCAAATTATGGTTGTCCAAAGAATTCTCCCATGAAAGATTTAGATGAAGCATTCTTTATTTTAGGAATTAAGGTCTATAGGGATAGACCGAATAGGATGCTAGGACTTTCATAGAAGATGTACATAGAGAAAGTACTAAAGAGATTTAGTATGAGAAACTCTAAGAGGGGATTAGTACCCTTCAGACATGGTATTCATCTTTCCAAAAAGATGTGCCCTAGCACATCTGAGGAAATAGAATGCATGAGCAAGATCCCTTATGCTTCTGCAATAGGGAGCCTCATGTATGTCATGCTATGTACACGACCTAATATAGCCCATGCTGTGAGTGTCACAAGCAGATATTAGTCAAATCCAGATGAAGAACACTGAACTTCTGTAAAATGTATCCTTAAGTACTTGAGAAGAACTAAGGATATGATGTTGGTCTTTGATAATGGAGAACTCCAAGTCCAGGGATACACAGACTCGGATTTCATATCCGATATAGATGATCGAAAGTCGACATCTGAGAGTCTGTTTGTGTGCAATGGTGGTGCTGTCAGTTGGAAGAGTTCCAAGCAAACTGTGATAGCAGATTCCACCATGAAAGTAGAATATATCGCTGCATCAAAGACTATGAAGGAAGCATTCTGCTGCAGAAATTGGAGTAATGCCATCAGATGCCATTCCTCTGTACTGCGATAACAATGGCGCCATAGCCCTTGCTAAGGAGCCGAGGTCTCATCAGAAATCCAAGCACATTAAGCAGTGATACCACCTCATCCGCGATTACCTCGAGAAGAGTTATGTCGAGGTCAAGAGAGTCAACTCCATAGATAATGTGGCAGACCCACTTACAAAGTCGTTGGGCCAACAAAAGATCGAAGCCCACCTTGAGAAGATGGGACTTAGACTTGTAGCCAATTGGCTTTAGGATAAGTGGGAGATTGTTAGATATATGCACACTAGAAGTCAGAATTGGCTAACACTTGTAATACACTTCTAGGGGTAAAATTATAATTTTGACTAATATCAATAAAATGGGTTATTTTCTATCACATATGTGTATTTAGTGTCTGTGATACATCCTTTGAGTTAATGATAATGATAATTCATATTTTCAAGAGTTAAAAATTTAAGACATGAATAATCATTATTAACTCATAAAGTGCTTCCGACCATAGGATCATCATGAGGATGGTGATTGATCCGAAAGGTTGGTGTATAATCACTTCTCTTTAGTAGATGAGTCTTGAGTCTACGGTGTGGAGATACCGGAGCGAGAGTACAGATACTCATTAGAGAATGAGGGCACTGAGCGTGACCACCTCGAGTAGTCATTAGGGAGTCTACCTTCTCGTCAATGACTGACTCGATGCTGCAGTAGTGTGTATGGTTCTTTGACCTGAGGTACATCAGCAGTTCACCTTAAGGGTGTTATAGCTTGACTATATCGTGACTCGGT
This sequence comes from Cocos nucifera, assembly GCA_006176705.1. NCBI lineage: Eukaryota > Viridiplantae > Streptophyta > Magnoliopsida > Arecales > Arecaceae > Cocos > Cocos nucifera. Next base: position 121,932 of record QRFJ01002404.1, read on the forward strand.
CTCCTAGCCATATGGAACCCTGAGGTGTATGTTGGCTATAGCATGTTCATTGTAGGAACTGGATAGCATTAAGATGGAATCTATCTACCTCGGTGGTAGAGGAGCAGCCCTATGATGATCATGAGAATCAAGTTCAGAAGCCCATGGCCATGGCAGAGTGAAATAATAGAAAGAGTTTCTATTTAGATTTTCACATCGGACTCAAATCGAATGATTACATCATATGACAGAAACTAGGGTTTGACGAGTTCACCTTAACCCTAATCTGATTGGAGCTCAAGATAAAAGAATTTAATCACACAGGTAGCTGCACCAAGAGGTTCGCATTCAGCTCTAATGAGTTGCCACCATATACTACTAGGTGTCACTGATGGATTTTGGGAGCAATTAGAATGATTTAGATGATCGATCATTCTAACTGTTCGAATCAGAAGAGTTCTTATCCATCGAAAGAAGTTTCGATGATGTCGATGATAGAGATCATGACATATCCCATTACCATACAGAACTGAACCTAATTGGATCACACAAATAAGAGTTTGAATCTGGTGATCATCAATTAAACTGATCCAGTTCAATTGATCTGAATGAGATTCAATTAGATTCAAGGAAATCGTGCTAGCACTCGATTGAACCTAACGTTCTTCTTTTGCTATCATAAATAAGTTATCCTGTTTGAGCCAAAGAAGTTTGTGCTCAATCAGAGGCCTTCATATGGTCTGACTAGAGATTGTCCAAGTCAGAAAAGATTGTCTTATTTTCTAAGACATTACCTACCATTTTTAGTCACCTGCCATTTCTCGTGCTTTGACTTTGGTCAAAAGTCTACCTTTGACTGGTCAAATATTGATCATAGATACTTTGACTTCTATCCATGTGTCATGCACCTATTAGAGGACTGGTGGGGGCTTGTCCTCCTACCAAAATTTGGCAAGGAGGAGGGCGCATGCCAACCTAGGCATGTGCCCAAGTTGGAGGTGCCCAAGAGTCCCTATTGGATAGGGACTCCATCTCCTTTTTGGATTCCAATTAGAGTTCTCCTAAGAACCAACTTTGACTGATCTTAGGCACCCTCTAAGGAGGAATCCAGGGGACTCTATTTCTACCAATCAGATTTAGATCTAATTTCACAAAGGGTTGTGATTGGTTGGGAAGAAGAGGAGTTGGATCACGCTTAGTCTATAAATAAGACCCTGCGCCCAACTCAAAGTGAATAACAATTCTCCATGCCCCAAGGCTGCTTCTTCTCTCCTCCTCAATGCCAAACCCACCTTCTCCCTCTCCTCTCCACATCCAAAAGAAGTTTTGGACCTTGGTTGGTGCGATCCAGACGAGAGAAAGGCGACTGAAAGCTAGAAGACTGTGCTGCTGCAAAGGACAACTACTGATCTTCAAAAGGAGTTTTGAAGATTCTTCAGATCAGATCTAGATCTGATTTTTGGAGACGTGATAGAGAAGAAGAGGATCTCCAGATCCAACCTGAGTGGATATCAGTAGAGGCCAGGCACTTGCGTGGCTAGATCCAGAACCTTCCGCTGCTTATAAGATCATCAATGGATAATAGGATTACCCACTTCAAGATAAATTAAATTTAATTTAATTTATCTAATTTTATTTTATTTATTAAAATAATAAGAATCAGATCTGAAACATCCCAGATCTAATATGGATCAAAGAGAAAAATTTTGAAATATATCTCTTGATCTGATCAGATCCGAACGAACCTGGACCAAAAAATCAGATTTTTCCTTCAGAATCTTATTGCCACAAGAATTTGATATAGAAATTCGAGATAAGAAGAGATCTAAAAATATTGTAACAAACCATCTATCTAGGATCATAGTTAAAGATACTGAACTTGCATCAATTAAAGAATCTTTTTTAGATGAGCAATTATTAATAGTTTCACATGCAAAGGTCCCTTGGTTTGCAGATATTGTAAATTATTTAGTTATAGGACAAATCCCTTATGACTGATCTAAGAATGAAAAGGATCAATTCTTTGCTCAAATTAAATACTATTCTTGAAAAGATCCTGAACTTTTTAGAGTTTGTGCCAACCAGATCATTCGTAGATGTATTCCTGAGTCTGAATAGCTGAGTATCTTATAATTTTGTCATACCCTTGCTTGCGGAGGACATTTTTCTGGAAGAAAAACTATGATCAAAGTATTGCAAAATGGATTTTACTGGCCTAGATTATTTAAGGATGTCCATATTTTTAATCAGGAATGTCTTAAGTGTCAAGCCTTAGGAAACATTTTAAAGAAAGACATGATGCCTTTGAACCCCATCTTGGTAGTTGAAATTTTTGATATTTGGAAAATTAATTTTATAGGACCTTTTCCATCCTTTAATGATTTTGTATATATTTTGGTGGCGGTTGATTATTTTTCTAAATGGATTGAAGCAATGGCAATACGAACCAATGATTATAAAGTAGTCTTAAAATTTATTCAAAAGAATATCTTTTTTAGGTTCAGATTTCTACGTGCTATCATTAGCGACGAAGGTACCTACTTCACAAACTACCAGCTCCAAACATTGTTACAAAAATATGGAGTAACACATAAGATAGCTACACCATACCATCCGTAAATAAGTAGTCAAGTAGAAGTATCCAATAGAAAGATTAAGAATATCTTATAAAAGACTATTAGGCTAGATTGAAAAGATTGGTCAGATCGATTAGATGATGCATTATGGGTTTATAGGACTACTTCTAAAACCCCTAGTGGAATGTCTTCCTATAGATTGATCTATGAAAAAGTATGTCACCTTCCGGTAGAACTTGAACATAAAGCATATCAGGCAATAAAGTAATTAAATTTTAATCTAAATCAAGCTGGTTCTAATCGGATGTTACAATTGAGCGAATTAGATGAATTAAGACGAGAAACTTATGAAAACTCAAAAATCTATAAAGAAAAAATGGAAAATTTTCATGATAAACACATTTCAAGAAAATCTTTGAGCCAAATCAATAAGTCTGGTTATTTAATTTAAGACTCCAATTATTTTCTAGAAAGTTAAAATCTAGATGGGATGGATCTTATATTGTCAACCAAGTATTCCCACATGAAGTAATTAAACTCTATGATCCTAGATCTAAGAATTTCTTTAAGATAAATGGTCAAAGACTTAAATCATATATCGAAGGGATATCATTAAACCAAACCATTGACCAAATAATATTAATAGATTCATAATAAATTGAGCTATATTGTGTCTGACTGAAGATGATAAACTTAGCGCTTGTTGGAAGGCAATCCAACACTTCTTGCATCTAATTTATTTTTTTAGTTTATTTTTTTTTTAGAATAAGTGGCTAGGCTGGAGGAGAATCAAAGCTTCATGACCCATGATGGACAAATAAAAAAAATTATTTTATTGCATCCTTTCATTTTTTCTTCTCCATTGAGGATAATATCGATTAAATTGGAGGATAGAAAAAAATTAAAATTAAAAAAATATATAATTAAAAAATAATAATATATATATAATCTTAAAAAATATTTTAAAAATATTTAAAAATTAAAAACTAAAAAAATAAAAAAAAATATTTGAATAAACCATATTTTTGAAAAAAAAATCTTAAGCAAAATATATTAGAAAAAATAATAAAGTTAGAAAGTATTTGCTAATGACTGTAGCAAGTCAAGAAGTAGATTAGTTGGTCAGACTTTTAGCAGTTTAGATCATTTAAAAGCTATCAGCACTTCAAATTACACATGCACACTAATGAGATAAAGTAAGTGTTGCTTATAAGGCCAACTGAGGATTCAATTATCATTAAAAATTGATAATTACTATATATCCCAATTAAAGAAATTTGAATTTAAGAAAAGAATTATCTGTCCAAAATAAAAAGTGCAAAAGATAGAGTATTTATGGATTATCCTAAACTTAGTAACTAGATCTTTGCACCTAAGTCAAGTATGGAGGTTCACGTTAAATAGTGGAGGGAAGGTCAGGATGCTCAGCATATTTAAAAAAAAAAGAGAAAAAGAAAAAGACAGTATGAAAGCTATCTTAATTCATGTACTTACTTTAGAAGTGTATAGAAAATTAATCAAAATAGATGATAATAGAAGATATATTTATCCTTTAAATTAACATCCAAATACTAAGTTAGACTTCACAAACACAAATACTATAGATCTTTAGATGAATTCTAAAGAAGTTTCTTATTATACCGACTATAAAATTTACTTTTAAAACTCAATACTTAGTTAATAATACTATCTAAACTTTAGAACTTTAATCCTAAAGCTACTTTTGTGAAAAAAGATCTTAATGAAATATGGTGATTAATTAAATACTAGCATTACATTGCTAAGGGACTAGCAATGAGTAAGTTGGGGGATGTGAAAAGTATCATAAATTTACTAATAAAAGTATCAATTTATTAATTAATTTATATTAATATTTTAAAAATAATAATAATAATAATATAAAAATAAAATTAATTAAAATTAATATAATAATAATAAATATATAATAATAAAAATAAATAATAAATAATAAATAATAAATAATAATAAAATAAAATATTATTATCAATAAAAAAACTTATTTTTTTATCATAACGAAATAAATTTAGAGTGAATTGGAGTTGAAATGGATCCAATATAAATTTTAAAAAAATAAAAGAAAAAATAAAATAAAATAAAAATGAATCAGCTTAGCTGGCGCTCAACCTAGTCATAAAAGCCAATGCATCCCAGCCAACCAGCATGCCAACTAGTCAGCCTAATAGAGACGGTGGCATGCCAAGCCCACGAGCCCACGCGCAGCACCAGCCCAGCATCCGGTCCATGCAAACAGCTATAGACTACCAGCTCAGCAACCAACAGCCAATTGTAGGCCGCCGCATGGCAGACCAAGATCCTTAAAGGATCTACAGAAAATTCATCATGGTGTATAGGGATAGTTTCATAATTTTACAAGCCAAGGTCAACACTAATTGGTTAAGACTTATGGCACGCCTGGTCCACGCGGTCCACATGAATAGTAATTACATGATTATACGGCTATGGTTGTTTGCGATGAAGATCGGATGGCTGGAGTTGATTTTTGATTTAAAGAAGGATTCTGGAGCCTTTATTTGATGCGATCTGACGGTCGTGCTCGCTTCAGGCACGATCCAAAGACTGAGGATGATCCCGACGGTGATTCAATCTCCTAAAGTGCGATCAATGGTCCAATTTTCTCCATCAAGCTTGGTCCAACGGTCAGAATATTTTTCAACTTGATTTAGGCTTATATATGTCCATTTTTGGTATTTTTTAAAGCCTTGGATCATCATCTGACGGTCAGATTTTATCCAGAGCAACAGAATTCATCTAGGACTCTTTTTAATCTAAATTTTACTTGGATTTCTTCATATTTTGATGATTAAAATGGCCCTTAGTCCCACATTGCTTGCAAAAAAATCCTCTAGCCCTCCAACATCTATTTAAAGGATTTTAGATCTTCAAAAATTAATAGATCTGATCCAGAAGAAGCCACGATAAAGGATGAAAGTCAGACTTTGGCTGAAGGTTATTTTGAGACAGACGGTGTCGAGAAGAAGAGCCAGACTTCTATACCATCTCCATACCGTTGTTGATATAAAAAATAAGAGTTTTTTTTTATTTTTTTCATTTTTTTTAATTATTGTATTTGAATTCTGAGTTTTAATATAAAATTTAGTTTATTGCTCTTTTAATTTCTATTCTTTAATTTCTGCTCTTTTAATTTTGCTTTATTTTAATTGCTCTTTAATTTCTTGCAAGTAGATGCTAAGATCTAACTAGTAGATCATAGTACCAAAATTTAATTTTTCTATATTATTTAATTTTTATCATTTTATTTTTTAATTTAAATTTAAATTTTTAATTTTTTTATAAAAAAATTAAAGATTTCAAAATAAAATCATTATCTTTGTGTGGATTCGATCCAACTCGCTATTATCTATATACTTTAAATTATTTTTTAAAAAAATCAAAATTAAATTGATAATTATTGTATTTTAATGATGGTATCGCAATCTATCATTAATCAATTCTTGATAATAAAAATTAAAGTTATCCTTCAGATAGGTTTTATTTAAGTCGGTGTAGTCGATACATATTCTTCACTTACCATTCACTTTTTTGACCATTAGCACATTTGCTAGCCAGTTCGAGTAATAGATTTTTCGAATGAAATCTGTGGCTAGCAATTTGTCAACCTCTTCATCAATTATTTTTTATCTCTCTGGAGCAAAATTTTTTTTCTTTTATCTAACAAATTTGTAACTCAGGTCAATATTTAATTTATGGACAATAACATTAGAAGGTATACCTAGCATGTCCGAAGCTGACCAAGCAAAAATGTCTGTATTCTTTCGTAGAAAAGTTACAAGTTCCACTTGAAGTTTCTTGTTTAGCAGAGAGCTGACTTATATTATTTTAGTCGGGTTCTTTTCATCGAGTGGTATAGAGATCAATTGTTCTATGGGTTCTGCCCGACTTTCCTCCTCCCGTTGATCCAACCCACCAATCAAAAGAGTTTCTAAGGGTTTCTTTTCCTTCACGATTGCCATGAAACATTATTGGGCTAACTATTGCTCTCAGTGCATTTCACCAACTCCAATCATAGTAGGAAATTAGTCGAGTAGATGATAAGTCGATATGATTGCCCAAAAAGCATTCAATCTTAATCGGCCCAAAATTACGTTATAGGCCAATGGTACCCGAATGATAAGAAAATTTAGTCAGACAGTAGCTTATTTGGGTGGTTGTCCAGCAGTAATCGGGAGAGTGATTTCTCATTAACTTTGATCGAGTCACCCGAGAATCCAACTAGTAGTGTGTTGACTCATTTTAATCGATTGTTAGTTAGTCACATATAGGAAAAGACATCATAAAATAATACATCTGTTGAACTTTCAAATCCATAAAAAAAAAAATTTATATTATAATTTGCTATTGTTATAGATATAAGAACAACATCATCATGAGGAGTTTGAACTGCTTGGAGATCTTCATTAGAAAAAAAAAATATTATCTCCTCGTTGGGACTTTGAGGAGTTCGCTGAGCATTCTACCCTCTTAGGTAGTATTCCTCCAAAAATCATGTTGATGACTCTGGCTGTAGGTTGGTTGTTGATGACTTTCTTAGGTTGTGGCCAAATTGTCTGTCGATAGTTGGTTGGGTTGATCGGTCGCGTACATATTTTCTAAAATATTCCCGATCGATCAAGGCTTCTATCTCATCTTTCAGTTGGATGCATTGCTTGATGTAATAGCCATAGTTGCAATAGAATCAGCAATACTTCCTTTTGCTATAGGATGTCGATGACGTCCTCATCGATCAAGGTTGGTGGAGGTAGTCCTTCCCTTCAATCTCCATTAAAATTTATGCATGAGGAGTAGAAAGGGGAGTATTGGAGTCAAACTTGTAGCCAAAATTTTTCAGCTTTAGACTTTGTTGTTGAGATGGAGTTTCTTTATTTATTCGAGGATGACTCAACCCTTCTGAAACTCCAATGTTCTTTTGTTTCTTCTTTTCTTTGACTTGACACCGAGTAGCGGCACATTCCTCGGTGCAAATGTATTTTTGCACGCGTTCGAGAAGTTCAAAGTAGGTTTTAGAGATTTTTTTTATCAAGGGAGTAAATAAATCGAGAGTTGGGTAGTTCCCTTTTCATGGCCGACATAGCTATCAACTTATTCAAATTGTATATTTCTAATGTAGCAGCATTGAAACGCACTACATAATCTTTCAATAATTCTCCAACTTGCTGGTAGATAGAGAAATGACTGTCAAAGTTTCGTGGCACCTTTCAACTAGTGCTAAAATATGTCATGAATAGTTGTTCAAACTAATCGAAGGAGTGGATACTTCCCGACTTAAGACCAGAGTATTAAATCCGAGCAATTCATTGGAGAGTTGCAGGGAAGGCTAGGTAGAGAAGAGTGTCGAAGGTCTTCTGAATCAATATAAAAAATTTGTAACTTTTAAGATGATCAATAAGATTGATAGAGCCATCATACAGCTCCAGTTGCGGCATTTTGAATTGAGTTGGAATCGATTTATTAAGAATTAGATGGAAGAAAGGACGACGGATGTTGAATTTGAGATCGCTGGAGGAACCTCGATTGTTAGTTTGTAGATGAGCAAGTCGTCGATCAATCTCCTGAAACTTTTGATCATAGTCATCCAGTCGACGTTGTTGCTCATCGTGGTGCCGAGAATATCCCGACATTGAATCCTCTCCTGAAGAAGTAGAAGGAGAGCATGGTCTTTTACCTTTTCTCAATTTCTTTATGACGAATGGGAGTGTCCTTCTTTTGATTTGACATGATGAGAGTGTTGGGAAGCTAGAGGATGGCATGCTGTGTGTTGGGAGGGTTGAAGTGGCGGTGAAGGAGATTGGAGAGGGGCACGATGATTGTGCCTAGATGACACGTTGTGCGATGCCAGTTCCCTCTCCATCGGTGGTTATTCTTGTTGCTATTTCGCAGTCCACTGGAGACTATGAATAGCATCTATCAGTGTTCTCATCTGTTGCACCACCATTACTACTGAACGTGAACCTACAAGATCTACTATAGGTCCATCACGGTGAGAGGTACATTTGGTGGAGCTTGTGGAGGCATTCTAAGCTCTCATTTTTGCCATAGTTCTTTCTTATCTTAGGATTCTTCCTCCTACCTGATGCCAAACTATTGCTGCTAAAAATGTCCGACGAGATATTTGGTCAGCGGTCGAGTAAGTGCGCCTTGATTTTCGTAAAAGAGAACCTACAAGGTGAAGTCCTCTTACCGATAGTTGTCAGTGGGGGATCCTCCGATGCTTAAGTTAGCCAGAGATTTTAGAGAATAGATGAAAGAACTAAAAAATGAGAGCTTTCGGATGAAAAATTTGCTTAATTTGGTCTCCTCTTACCAGCCCTTTTATAAGGACGGAGATTACCATTACTATGTAACTTCTGAGAATATGGGAAGTTAATAATCGTGGCCACGATGAAGTAGTTACTCTGTGCCCATGTCTGATTAGTTATGGGTAGTTAATGCCCACGTTTCGTAGTGGTTTTGACATTGAGTCTTTCGAGTCAATCGTAACTATATTCCATAGATCTTCAAGTTATCTGGTATGTGATCAAATAACTTAGTTGATTGAGTATGCGCCGAGTGGTCACACGTATTCGAGAGATTGTTGGTTTTCTTTGTTCGATTGTCGGTTGTCATTCGATGAAGTTAGTCAGCCATCATTTAGTCGTTGAAGATAATTATTAATGTCATATACTTAGTCGTTAAATATCAACATAAAATATCGAATATCTTCCACCAATAAATTCCATCCCATAGAATTTAAAATCTTGATGTCGGCCATGATTAGTACCGAAACTAGGCTGTCTTCATGTCGAGCTTTCAATTGGGTTTGAAAATGTTTCGATGAAACTTAGATCTAAGATCTCAAGCCTTCGAGCATTTTAGCGACGTCAGAGTATTGAACTTCGGATGACCCATATGGCCAGCACGTGCGCCCTATAGGTCCCATGACCCATGCGTCCTAGTCTTGCATCCCATGTTGGCATCTAAATGGGGTGGCATTCGATGTATGGTTCAAACCTACTCACCCAACAAGTAAATTCTAGATGCTCCGACGTCATTTAGGGTGTATTTGAGAGCAACACTCAACAAAACATCAACCTAAATTAGGTGCAATTTACCCACTTAACCCGTCTCGTCCCTATGCTTTCATTAGATCAATCAAAACTTTTGGGACTGATTTCCTTTCTTTTTGGTTCATTGGGAGGCGTAGACCTCAAAATCTGAAGAAAATATAGCCCTGGTTGTTAGCGAGAAGTAGGTGAGGGATCACATCTCCACGGGTCAAATAAGTATTGTCACCAACCAACCAGCTAATCCGCAGGCTGCTTCCCCTCCAATAAACATGAACGGTAGCAACCTCTTGTGGTTGCTGACACATTACCATCACAAAGAAGGAGATGATCCATACTCTCGGTACTCAATGATGGACCGATCCGTGATATGACATTCAAGGAATCTCCCCCAATGCATAGATTGCCGATAACAACTGGAGTCAAATCAAAGACAATAAAAGGCAATCACTGATGGCCTCGCTGAAGACTTGGATGAAAAGAAAGAGTAAATTACCTTGTTCCCTCTTGAGATTTAGGATAATTAAATGATTGAAATATATACATATATTTCTTGATCAAATATAAAAATCTAAAATTTAAAAAATAAAAAAATTTCAAAATAAAAAATAAAAACTATTTAAAATTTAAATAGATTAGATAGTAATGATATTAATATAATTATTAATTTATTTAATAAAAAGATATTAATAGAGGGGTTATATATCATGTATATAGTAAAAATTAAGTAGCATAATGTATATTTCCAAAATATTAGATAGCAATCTAAAATTACCTCAAATTTTGAGAAAAATATTTATAATTTACTCAAAAAAAATTTAGAAGAAGATGATACATGCCACTAAAAAGCTTCCAATGGCAATCTCACCACCATTAGAATGTATTGACAACATGTAACTCACCATTAAAACTCACTATGTGATCAGAGAGCTTCCAATGGCAACCTAACTACCATTAGAATGTACTGACAATAGGACAGTACGTAGTTCATTGTTAGAATCTAGTATGCAACGATGCCACCATCACCATCAAAATGATTCGACGATATATCATTGTTACATGATCTTTTAGAAGGTCTAGCTGAGTTCAAGACCGATGAGAGCTCAATCCAACTTATGGTGAACCACCTAACAGACAAAAGAAACTAACAGCAACCATTCACCATTATTACAAGCAGAGTTCGAGTAATAATATGAACCGAAGCTAATTGTTACCGAGAGGAACCAAAGCTGGCTTTCTCATCATCAATATAGAATCTAAAGCAAGTTTTTTGATCTATTTGTGTTGGAACTTTTTTTTTCTATCCTTGGTCGAACTTCCAAGGGACTTGCATGAGTTTGCCTTGAAACTTATAAATATCTCCTCTATATATCCATTATTTCATCATGGAAAATAATAAAACTCTCTGAGACTTTTCTCAATTCTTGTATGGTGAGAGATTGTTCAAGAGCTTGTGGTGCGAGGTCATAGTTCAAGAGCAAATACTAGTGAGAGGCTAGGAGTCTTCTATTGAGATCATTTGAAGACCTAAGGTTATCCATAACTTCAGTAGATCCTTAAGTTCTTTTTCATTTATTTTCTAACTTCTAGTTTAAACTTCTTAGTTCTAGATTAAATATTTGCTTTTAGCATTATTTTCGCCATATTACTTCAATCTCATGTTAACTAAGAATTCCTTTAGGATTCTTTATTTGTACCATTTGTAATCATTTAATTATTTCATTTATAATTATAGATTATAGATTGCTGATTTAAGTCCTTTCCATGTAGACCACTATCCACTACGAACCCAAACCTCTACTCTCTCAAGCATGTTATATGCTGCAATGGACAAAAGTTAATATAATGAATGGCCAATGATGACATCTCATCTCCCATTCCAAGACCTCTCTCCACCCTTCCCCTCAACAACCCCTAACCCTAACTTGTCACCAACTCACTCCATCTCTCTCCTCTTCTTCTACTCTTTGCCAAAATTCTTACATCCATAAATCCTACTTTTAACTTTTTCTTGTTTCTTCCTATTTCAAGGCATGTATTTTCGGGCTAACTTGAGCTTGATTTGAGTTCGAGTTTGCTTGATTCAATTCTAATTTAGATCGAATTTGGATAAATTTTTTATAGAATTTTTGGACCTAGGCCCAGCTGAAAGCCCCAAAAGAATCAGGCTAGGTTCAAGCAAGGATGACCCATGCTACTTTCTAGCTTAGTCCTCATTTTATTGGCTGATAATATTTTTACATTGATGGATGCAATACCAACATAAATCCATTGATGCATTCTTTGTTTCTTTAAGTATTTGTTCTAATTTTGGATAATTTCATAATTAATGCTTAAACTAATTATTAGGTTTTGATTTTTCATTGACTACCAAGATATCGAATATATTAGATAAGATTTTGAGAAATCTTTTTCTTTCCAAATTGTCCCACCTACTATCTCGGTCATGATCTCAATCAGTCACTAAAAGATGATTAGTATCTCAGTTTTTTCAGGAATCTTACCTCTAGAGTATATATGGAGATCTATGTTCCAAGAGCAAGATGGAAGGTACAGCATCAGCTAGAAGGTGCATCGCTTGGTAACATTTTCTTTTCCCAAGTACCACCATTTACAATATTATTTAGATATTTATAAACTTTATTTTGTTTTGATGGAGGGGATTATTTCTCCCTAAATGTTAACTGAGTCAAGTTATTTTCACATAAAAACTTTTGTGCACAAACATTTTGATTTTTGCATGTTTGAAAGGCTTTGCTCTTTTGAATAACATATCTTCTTTGCAACAAGTTTTCCAAATTAATGGGATTGCCATCTTCAAATAAAAATGCTTGAAAAAAAATACATGGTAGAAAGTTTTTTCCTTCCCTTTTTCTGGACCTTAATATTTGTCTACTAGGCAAACACATGGGTATATCCATTCACAAATCCCACTGCTAACACTTGTTTGTCACTAAAAGCAAAGCATGACTATGTTTTGTAGAGTTTCACTACTTGGCGTCACATAAAAGTTCATAGTTCAAGAGCAGATACTAGTGAGAGGCTAGGAGTCTTCTATTGAGATCATTTGAAGACCTAAGGTTATCCATAACTTCAGTAGATCCTTAAGTTCTTTTTCATTTATTTTCTAACTTCTAGTTTAAACTTCTTAGTTCTAGATTAAATATTTGCTTTTAGCATTATTTTCGCCATATTACTTCAATCTCGTGTTAACTAAGAATTCCTTTAGGATTCTTTATTTGTACCATTTGTAATCATTATAAATTATTTTATTTATAATTATAGATTATAGATTGCTGATTTAAGTCCTTTCCATGTAGACCACTATCCACTACGAACCCAAACCTCTACTCTCTCAAGCATGTTATATGCTGCAATGGACAAAAGTTAATATAATGAATGGCCAATGATGACATCTCATCTCCCATTCCAAGACCTCTCTCCACCCTTCCCCTCAACAACCCCTAACCCTAACTTGTCACCAACTCACTCCATCTCTCTCCTCTTCTTCTACTCTTTGCCAAAATTCTTACATCCATAAATCCTACTTTTAACTTTTTCTTGTTTCTTCCTATTTCAAGGCATGTATTTTCGGGCTAACTTGAGCTTGATTTGAGTTCGAGTTTGCTTGATTCAATTCTAATTTAGATCGAATTTGGGTAAATTTTTTATAGAATTTTTGGACCTAGGCCCAGCTGAAAGCCCCAAAAGAATCAGGCTAGGTTCAAGCAAGGATGACCCATGCTACTTTCTAGCTTAGTCCTCATTTTATTGGCTGATAATATTTTCACATTGATGGATGCAATACCAACATAAATCCATTGATGCATTCTTTGTTTCTTTAAGTATTTGTTCTAATTTTGGATAATTTCATAATTAATGCTTAAACTAATTATTAGGTTTTGATTTTTCATTGACTACCAAGATATCGAATATATTAGATAAGATTTTGAGAAATCTTTTTCTTTCCAAATTGTCCCACCTACTATCTTGGTCATGATCTCAATCAGTCACTAAAAGATGATTAGTATCTCAGTTTTTTCAGGAATCTTACCTCTAGAGTATATATGGAGATCTATATTCCAAGAGCAAGATGGAAGGTAAAGCATCAGCTAGAAGGTGCATCGCTTGGTAACATTTTCTTTTCCCAAGTACCACCATTTACAATATTATTTAGATATTTATAAACTTTATTTTGTTTTGATGGAGGGGATTATTTCTCCCTAAATGTTAACTGAGTCAAGTTATTTTCACATAAAAACTTTTGTGCACAAACATTTTGATTTTTGCATGTTTGAAAGGCTTTGCTCTTTTGAATAACATATCTTCTTTGCAACAAGTTTTCCAAATTAATGAGATTACCATCTTCAAATAAAAATGCTTGAAAAAAAATACATGGTAGAAAGTTTTTTCCTTCCCTTTTTCTGGACCTTAATATTTGTCTACTAGGCAAACACATGGGTATATCCATTCACAAATCCCACTGCTAACACTTGTTTGTCACTAAAAGCAAAGCATGACTATGTTTTTTAGAGTTTCACTACTTGGCATCACATGAAAGTTAATGCAGTACTTTTGAGAGCAAATATTAGAAGTTTTTGCTAATCCTTGATTAAAATACCCCAAAGCAATCCAATAAGGTTCTTAATAAATTTCTTTGAGCACATGGACGTGGCAAGTGCTATGTTGTGAAGAAGCTACGTACTCATCGTAGTAGTGGTATTTTAGAACCGCAGCCCTCGGTAGGTCACATATCTAGGGCCATGGCTTAGGAAGAAAGACTGAGGAAGATAACCAGCTTCACCATGACTTCCATTCCCATCCTCTCTTGTCTAGTACTTCATTCTTTCTATGCACCTCCACTGCTCTAGGTTTCTATTTCCACCTCTTGTCAATCATCCAATGGGCATGGTGCAACACCTTACGGTTCTCTTGAAAGTTGTATGCCAACTAGCTAGTCAGAAATTAGTTACGGGATGAGGTGCCCTTTTCAAGCAATTATACTTTTAGCTTTTTTTATCTTTTGAGCTTTGAAGATAGATAGGGATTGGATTGCAGATCTAAGATAATGGGTCCTTATTAAAAAGGCTATTTATAGGATAGGTATTGTTATCATCTAGAACAAGCAAAAAGAAGGTGAGAAAGGCCATTCTTAAACCCCTAGCAATCTCCTCCATCTCGTCTGTAGTGTTATGCAGTCTAAAGTCCCTTCATACTCATACCATCTCTTCACATAAGTGTGTGCATGGCTTCTTCTTCTACTTCTTCTTTTCAATAATAAAATGTTAATCTGAGTATACAATAACAAGAATAATATAATTACCATATGAGTGTATTGCGTTGTAGACATATGCATTAGAGATTATAAAGCATATGTTTGTAGCCGAAAGAAGGTACCTATCAATTTGCTTAGACGATGAATTAATTGCTCTAATTGTCACTAAACCATTTTGAATTTGTACATCCCATACTTCAAATATATGCATGCATATACCTAAATAGAAAGAGTGATGGTAGATGGTAGTAGAGATTGTTGATGCTATGGGCAATGATAGGCTATCATATAGATTATGGACAGTAGTTGGTGCTCACGAAGATTATTGATAGTGGTAGATGTTGGTAAAGATTACTGATAATAACAAATGATGGTGAAAATTCTTGATAGCAGAGGATGATGGTAAAGATTATTGGCAATTGAGGATGATAGTAGAGATTGTTGAGAGCATGGATAATAATGCAAATAAGAGATGGCGAAGAGATAGTGGGGATGATTGATGGCAGCATATGATAGGGGAGGACCATCCATGTGGTGGATGGTGATGAATGCTACGGTGGTCAGCAAAGGAGAGTACTCTCGCCTAAAATGCCCGGATGAGATCTCACACATGGCTTTCATCTACTATCCATTACCACATTGGATTTACAAGCACAAATCTAAATGCACACAACCCATTCCTACCCTTGGAGGGAAAAATAAATAAACAACCGGCGCCGCTGCCCGTTTAAACCCAACCATTTGCGTGCACTGCATCCTGTTTTCAGTCGTAGTGGGGAAAGAGTGGTTTCTTCGCACTTTCCGTCTTCGGTTTCTCCGTCCTCTCGCATAGAAATGGTCTCCCCTTTCCTTGTCCTCTCCGCTCCCGTTCCCTCTCGGAACCGTCGACCCCTCGGAATCCTAAACCGATAGTCCCACCCTTCTCCCCTCTCATCAATCCCTCGATCCATGGCGGCCGCCGCCTGCACCCCCTTCACCCCCCAGATCTCCACCAAACCCTCCATCTCTCGGTCCAATTCCCGCCTCCACGGCCTCTCTCTTCCCCGTTCTTGCCATAAGAGTGGTAGAGCTGGAGCTGGACTCCGAATTCGGTCGTCATTGGTGGTGGAGACCGAGGAGAAGAAAGCTCCTTCATTGGAAGGGTTTGGATTCGATGTGGTTTCGGAGGCGGAGCTGAAGGAGAGGGGGTTCATGGGGCTGAGAAAGACCAAGCTGGTGTGCACGGTGGGGCCAGCGTGCTGCGGTGAGGAGGAGCTGGAGGGACTGGCGCGGGGAGGAATGAATGTGGCCCGGCTCAACATGTGCCACAACACGACGGAGTGGCACCGAGAGGTGATTGAGGCTATCAAGAGGTTGAATCAGGAAAAAGGGTTCTGCATCGGAGTGATGATCGACACCGAGGGGAGCCAGATGCACATGGTCGGTCATGGGAGCGCTTCGTCCATCAAAGCTAAGGTTTTATGCTTCTATTTCTTATTGTAAAAATGTTTACCGGATAGCTTATGTGATCAAAGTGTGAGAATTTTTCAAATTATGTGTTATCATTAATTAAGTATTTTATTTTATTTTATTACAAATGGGCTATCCGGGTTAACAGACATGCATGTAAGCCCAATGTTATTTGTGATCATTTTGTTTTGGATTAGATATACTTTATATTGAGTTAGTATAGTTGGGGTGGTATAGTATAGGTTTTGGCCCAACATTGCGTGAGAATAAACTTGATGATCTTAATGACTAGAGTACATCAGAACAGAAAGATTATTTTGCTAAGTGGGAAAAGTCTAACAAACTTAGCTTAATTAGATGTCAGTTTTTGAGCAGTAGTCTGCCAGAGACCAATAATATTAAGGAATTATTTGATGCTATAGGATAGAGATATCTTGTATCTGAAAATGCTGAGTTTGGATGTCTGATGAAAGAATTGATGATTATGAGATATGACAATGTTGAGAGTGTCAGAAAATATATTCTGAAAATAGTTTATCTCCAACCAAACTTAAGGATTTGAAAATTGATCTGTCCGATTCTTTTCTAGTATCTTATGCTTTGAATTTTTTATATGCTGAATTCTCTCAGATTAAAATTGCCTATAATACTCTGAATGAAAATTGGAATATTAATGAGTTGATCACTAAATATGTTGTTGAGGAAGAGAAACTAAAGAAAGAAAAAAGTGAGATTGCCCTTCTTACCTTCCAACCCAAACGTCATTCTGGCAAAGATTTTATGACAAAGAAAAAGAATAAACTTGCTGCTTCTAAACAGTCTCAGGATGCTAAAGGACATGATAATAATCCTGATCAGAATAATTATGTAGAAGATCCGAAAGTTGTCATTAGAAAAGGTGTAAGATATTTTCACTGTAAAAAGGAAAGGCCACGTAAGGAGTCAATGCTACAAATTCAAGTCTTGGTTAGAAAAGAAACAAAAACAAGAAGGTAAGCCTCTAGCTCTTGTTTGTTATAAGTAAAATGTAGTTGATGTCTTTGTTGATTCCTGGTGGATAGATAGCGGTGCTACAACTCATGTTGCCATTTTCTTGCAGGGGTTCATAAACAAGAAAAAACCAAGCCTGAAAGAGACCAAGCTGAAAGCAAGAAATGATCTTAAATTTGAAGTAGAATACATAGGACTTATCAAGTTGTCTTTAGAGTCTGGTTTTGAAATTTTTTTAGAAAACATCTTTTATGTGCCTTCTTTTAGAAGAAATTTGATTTCTATTTTTTCTTTAGATAAGATTGATTTTGGTTTTGATTTTCACGATGGAAAAGTTAATTTAATATTTAATTCTCAAATTATTGTTTATGACATTTTGAATAATGAATTATATAATTATGTTTACCTTATGATAATTTCAATGCTTCTTTGAATATTGAGAATATGATTACAAAATGTTCTAGAATCAAAGAAAAATCCTCTATGTTGTGGCACAAGCGCTTATAATATATATCTAAGAAATGAATTGATAGACTAATTAAGGATGATATCTTACCTATCTTAGATTTTGGGGATATGGAGATCTACGTTGACTGTATTTGGAGTAAATTGACTAAGACTAAAAAGAAAGGGGTAACTCGTAGTTTAGGCCTTCTAGAAATAATTCATACTGACATTAGTGGATCTTATTCTTCTACAATTTCTAGCAATAAATACTTTATCACATTTATTGATGATTTTTCTTGATATGATTATTTTTATTTGATTAAAAAAAAGCCTGATGCTCTTGAAAAATTTAAAATTTTTAAAATAAAAGTTGAAAAATTTAAGATTTTTAAAGTAAAAGTTGAAAAATAATTGAAAAAGGTTATCAAAATTGTGAGATCTAATTGTGGGGGTGAGTATTATGACAAACATGATGTACCAGGGTAGCATATGGGTCCGTTTGCCAAATACTTACAAGATTGTGAGATTATTGTCTAATATACTATGCTTGGTGAATGGTGTGGCCGAAAGACAATCACATACTTAAAGATATGATGAGTAGCATGATGAGTAGGTCAAACTTGCCAGAATATCTATGGGATGAGACTATTAAAACTGCTTTGTATATTCTTAATAAGGTTTTTAGTAAATTTGTATCCAAAACATCTTTTGAAATATGGACCGGTAGAAAACCTAGTATGAACTATTTTCGGGTTTGGAGTTGTCCTACAAAAATAAGAATATATAACCCTATAGAGAAAAAGACTGACCCCAGAATCAGTCGTTGTTATTTCATTGGATATTTAGAATATGCTAAAGGATACAAGTTTTATAGTCCTAGAAGAGGTAACAGAATTGTAGAGTCACAGACTGCTAAATTTTTAGAACTTGATGTAGCTGATATGGAATCTTCCTGAGCTGTTGATGTTGACAATAATCAGATTGAGACTGTCTTTATTCCTATGACCGCATCACATGTGAATATAGTTTCTACACCAATTGATAGAATGGATGTTCAGGTTCCTGATCCTCCCGCTCTTATTATGAATCCTCAACCTGTTCAACCTGTTCAACCTGTTGATGAGATGACATTAAGAAGATTTATTCGATAGAGAAGGCCTACCATTCTTGATGATTTCTTTGTCTACTTGGGAAAAGTGATAATAATATTGGACATGTGGTTGATCCAGTGACATATCAAGATGCTGTAACTTATCCTCAATCATATTTATGAATAGATACTATGAAAAAGATGCAGTCTATCGCTATTAATAAAGTATAGAAACTTGTTGAGCTTATTGAGCATTGTAAATCTATTGGATGCAAGTGGGTATACAAGACTAAGAATAATTCTAAAGAAAGGATTGAGCATTTCAAGGCTAGATTGGTGGCTAAAAGGTTTACTCAGAGAGAGAATTGACTACATTGAAATTTTCTTTCCAGTATCTTCAAAAGATTCTTTTAAAATCATTATGTTTTTAGTGGCTCATTATGAGCTGAAGCTTCATCAGATGAACGTTAAAACTATTTTTCTGAATGATAATCTCAGTGAGAAAGTATACATAAAACAGCTTGAGGATTTTCAGAAAAGTGGAAGAGAATATTTAATTTGTAAATTGAAAAAGTTCATCCATAGCTTGAAACAAACATCTCGACAATGGTACTTAAAATTTGATGAGGTGATTACCTCTCTTGGTTTTGAAGAAAATAAGGTTGATCAGTGCATCTATCTCAAAATCAGTAGGAGTAAGTTTATCTTTTTTGTTTTATATGTTGATGATATCTTGCTTGCCAGTAGTAATTATGGTTTGCTCAATGAAATTAAATAAATGTTATCTAAGATTTTTGATATGAAAGATCTTGGAGAGGCAACTTTTATCCTAGGTATTGAAATTTACAAGGATAGATCACGTCATTTGTTGGATTTATCACAGAAGGCATATATTAACAGAATTTTTGAAAGATTTAATATGCAGAATTGCAAATCATGTGATACGCCTGTTGCCAAAGATGATAAGTTCAATAAATATCAGTATCCCAAAAATGAGCTTGAGAAAGATTAGATAAAGAATATCCTTTATGTCAGTACTATAGAGAGTCTAATATATGCTCAGGTTTGCACCAGACCTGACATTGCCTTCATAGTAGGAGTTCATGGTAGGTATTTATCAAAATCAAATCTTTAATATTGGATTGCAGCAAAGAGAGTAATGAGGTATTTGCAGAAAATCAAGAACTGTATGCTTATGTATAGAAGAACTAGTGATCTACAGTTGCTGGGGTATTCAAATTCGGATCTTACTGAACGTTCTGACGATTTGAAATCAATCTTAGAATATATTTTTATATTAGCTGGAGGTGTAGTATCCTGAAGGAGTGTTAAATAGATGATGACAGCTTCTTCTATCATGCAAGCTGAGTTTATTGCCTATTATGGAGCTGCTACTTAAGCTATTTGTCTGAAAAACTTTATTACAGGACTTTAGATTATTGATTCTATCTTCAGACCATTGACAATCTATTGTGATAATAGTGCTACTGTGTTCTTCACAAAGAATAATAAATCTTCTAGTGGATCTAAATATTTGGAGCTGAAGTACCTGACAGTAAGAGATCTTGTGAAGAAATGAGATATAATTGTTGAGTACATAGATACAAGTCAATGTTGGCTAATCTCCTGACTAAAGGTTTGAGGCCCATATATTTTACAAGGTTTGTTGAAAATATGGGCATACTAAGTTCTTTTGATGTACTTGATTAGTGGGAGTGATGTTGTATTTATGTTTTATTGATGCTTTATTGTTATGGACCTTTTTCATCTCATGTACTTTTAATATACATTATTGACATGATAAATCAATAGAATATTTATTTTAATTTTTTTGTTTATATGTACATATTTATTTTAGTACACTTAAAAATATCTCTTGTTTATATATCTGTTATTTGAAATATGAAATGTCGAGTCTCAGATATATTGTGCTATCTCGTCATTGACACCATGTTGAGTATGTGAGGCAGAATGACTTATTTTTGAAGCCATTAAAATTTTTCTTGCTTATTTTGTACCCAAGCATGTTGAAGAAAAATTGGAGAACTGACTATGAAGATAGCATGTGTTTGGATTATTTTTGAATGCTATTTTTTCATTACACTACCACATCAAGACTCATGTTAATAGTGTTAGTTATGCTTGTAACCATGGATAAGTCTTGTATCAAATAAAGGATGCAATGACTTCCATGATTCAACATGATTAATACTATCGGACTGAGTCAATTCCGAGGTGTTGTCTATGGATCATATGTTTTTCAAAATCATGGCCACGTATTGTGTTTTCTGTTATTCAGCTCGAGAGTTATTGAAAATTTTTTTTTTCAAAATTTTAAAATCATAATTAATGTTGTCCAAGTAGAAGAATGTGAGAATTTTCCTAATTATGAGCTATCATTAATTAAGTATTTTATTTTATTTTATTAAAAATGGGTTGATTATGTGATTCGGGTTAATAGACATGTATGTAAGTCCAATGTTGTTTGTGATCCTTTTGTTTTGGGTTAGGTGCACCTTATATTGAGTTGGTGTGGTTGTGATAATACAGTATAGGCTTTGGCCCAAAATGAGCCTATGATGGGTGGGCTTGTTAGGATTTTGTTTTATATGGCTAGGTCTTCTTTCCATTTTCTATAAATATCATGACACTCGTTCTGAGGCTTGTCCCATCGAATAGCCGCCTGTTAAGAGGAAGCTGGTAGGGAAGGATCTGGTTCTCGGTGTTCGTTTGAGCATATGCTGTCATTCTTGGAAAATCAATGGTGAGCATAGGTATGCATATATTTTTGTGTTCTAATCTTCTGCAAAGATTCATGGAAAATCTTCTACACAAAGTTGGCACATTGAGTGGTTCAGTGGACTGCCTTAGGGAATTTGAATTCGTATTCAAAATTCAGCATTTTTCCTCATGTTAATTTAATTGTCTGTTCAGCAAATAGCCTCATTTGGTGGCTGCTAATTTTTCTTGATAATTGTTTAGTTTGTCTTCTCGGTGTTAAGAAGCAGAAATTAGTATCTCCATGTAAAGTAAGTGGCATATATTTATTATGGCTGCAGTAATCTTTCTTGATGATTGTTCAGTTTGTCTTTTTGGTTTTAAGAAGCAGAAATTTGTCTCTTCATTTAAAATAATTGGTGAAGGCACATTTGGATTTTGTTTCTGCTTATTTTCTGATGTTGATATTTCCCTTAGTTTGTTCTTTATATGTAATGGCTTCATGTTGATTGGTAGTTTTCCCTTATTTTGGTGTGGTACAGGATGGATCTGTATGGTTATTTACTACAAACAAGTTTGAGGGTTCTCGTCCTTTCACAATTCAAGTAAACTTTGAAGGATTTTCTGAAGGTATGACCTTAGGTTTGAGTTGGATATGTGGCTCTGGAACATAAATGCCTTAAAATCCTTTTTTGCATATGCTTTTAAATTTATGTTCGGCAGGTATTCTGGCGGGCGATGAAATTGTCATAGATGGTGGGATGGCAACTTTTGAAGTCATTGAGAAGGTTGGGAATGATCTGCGTTGTAAGTGCACAGACCCTGGCCTGCTTCTACCTCGAGCTAAGTTGTCATTTTGGAGGGATGGGAAACTTGTGGAGATGAACTCTGGAATCCCAACCTTGTCAACAAAGGTTACCTTTTTCTTTAAATATTTTATAACAAATGATATCATGAGGCTTGTACATAATCACAAGAATGCATTTAATGGCATTTTTTGAAACTATCTTGATTCCTGGTAAATAATTACTGAGATGTTCTGTTATCTATTTTCTTCCCCCCCCCCCCTTTTTTTTTCTTTTTTTTTGCCTATAAATTTTACTACTTGATCCAGAACTTAAATTCTGTATTGGCTATCACTTTTCCTATTAATTTGTTTAAACTTATTAACATGTAGGACTGGGCTGACATTGAGTTTGGAATATCTGAAGGAGTTGATTATATTGCTGTCTCATTTGTAAAGGATGTTAATGATATCACCAATTTGAAGAGTTATCTTTCCACAAGATCATCAGAGTAAGCAAATCAATGGCATCAAAATGATTCTTTTCTCTGTTTACATGGAAACAGATGATTATCTGTGGGTCATGACTTCTAGAAGTAATATGGTCTATGGTTTCTTGAAATTCAAGAAGTCATATTGCTGTTAATATGTGTTATAGTTAAGAGAAATCTTAAATGCCTTGGTTTTAGGTTTTTTATGCAGAAAGGTTGACATTATATTCTTATCTATGTTGAGCTTATTTTGTTTATTTGACATGTACTTTGATCTGGATATGGTTATCCTATGCTTCTATATTACTTTATCATGCGATCTTCTAAACTAACTAGGTAAATTCACTTTAATTTGCGTGGGTTTTATTGATCAAAGAGACTATGTGATGAATGGATTTAATGTTCACATCAGAAAATAATGGAACCTTGCATTCTTAATACTGTAATGCTGAACCATATAATCAAAATTTAATTAATGAAATGATTTTTTGAATATTTTTACTTTTCTTGACTATAGTGCAATATCTATAGTCACCTTAGGCTATAGTCCTCTTGTGCAACATATGTATACAATGCATGACTATATCAATGAAAATACATATGCCCAGTATATACTAAATTACTGATATGTGTACTGTTGTCATTAGTATTATATCAGTAAGACTGTGTCCTTCTGACAAACATCTACAATTTGACCTCGTGCTGGGAGTGGTATTTACAGTATAAGTTTGGGTATTATGTGCTTTGTAACGGATACAGTTTAATGCTATCGGTCAATTATTCGATTTACAGGGGAAAAAAGAAATTTTGGGAGGTGATTTGACCAATTTATTTTCACTCACTCTTCATCTTTAACTGGTTTAGAACTCATTTTCTTGTATTAATTGATTAAATCATTTTCATACTCGTAGCATAAGATTTTTCAACTTAAACACTTGCTGCATTTCAATATGTATTTATTTTTGGGTTTTGAAGTAGTAGGATATGGAGCAATAATGTGCTAATATATGGGGACTGTTTCTTGTTCTGAAAGCAACAGCAGTTTTTCCTGTATCAAATCTGACAAATTATGGATATCAGGGTCATTTAATTTTCTAGGATTTATTTGTTGAAGTTATTCAAAGCTGGTTTCTATGCATCATTTGTTTGGGGTGTTATTCCCTATTTGCATATTCATTATCTTATTTTAAGACTGTTATCTTACAGGCTCATTAAAGTTCTAGCAAAGATTGAGAGTTTGGAATCTCTCAAGAATCTAGAAGCCATTGTAAAGGCTTCTGATGGGATAATGGTGGCACGTGGTGATCTTGGAGTTCAGATTCCTCTAGAACAGATCCCAACCATCCAACAGGAGGTTACTTATCTGTGCAGGCAGTTGAGCAAGCCTGTGATAGTAGCTTCTCAGCTTCTTGAATCCATGGTCGAATATCCAACCCCAACACGTGCTGAGGTATTATTTATGTTTTATGCTTGTTGTTCCTAAGCTTATGTTGCTCTTATGATATAATGTTGCCACTTCTAGGATACATTTGGGGCTCATAAACCTTTCCTGAAAATTTAATTATTGAACTATCAATAAGGAGGCAGTCCTATATCTGGATCTATAGTTTTCTACTCATCCATTATGTGTTCACCGCTGAAGCCAATCAGAAGCACAAGTTTACTTGGATATGAAGATTTTGAAGCAATGTGTTTCTAAATGGGAAAATTACAGTTTTTTACTTTTGTCTGAAAAGATGACATATTGTGAATTTATGCTGGTATCTTCTGTCTGCTGCGCTGCATCAGAATTTTCTTATTTATTATTCTGAAACAGGTGAGTAAAGCTGATCAAGGGCCAGGCCTCAAGCCTAAACTCTATTCATTGTTAGTTGGGCTTCAATCCAAGCCTAGCCCATGATCAGATCTACAGGTGAGTCTGTGTTATATAACAAACACAAGTACATATGTATGCATACATAACACATGCATTATGTATGTGTGCATATGTCTATAGGTCAGAATACTTTTCCATGGAGTTCTGCAATTACCTTAGAAATCTATAAAAAATGATTTCTCACAGAACATCTGTAAGACCTCCAAAAACTCTATGAAGATGGAGATAGTAGAAACGATCAAATGTATTTGTAGAATGAGTTGCCAGACATATATGTCAATGAAATAGTCATGATTTATTGTAATTTAACATGTTTGACTTTTAAATGATCTATAGAATAATATAAGCAAAGCACGTGAACCAAGATGCATGAACAATCATTTTGTGATGAAAAAGGGTGAATCTTGAACAAACTCATCAATGTTATAATTGACTCAAATCTGAAGGGGGAAAGAGTGTAGCTGATTTATACCAAATTTTACCTAAAGGCTATGATAAAAGCCCCTTTTTTCTGAAAGTACAAGGAGCTACCATTTTCTACTTATGTCTTGCCCATGAAACCTGCATCCAGCATGTTTTTGTGTTTGTAGCAACATGAGGGTGTTGTGGAAAAGATCATTGCTACCAAACAGTGATCTCCAGGTGTTTGAAAATTTTTGCCAAGGATCGCTTGATGTATATACTGATTAGGAACTGATTTTCGCTCCCACTATGTCTAGCATGTGAGCTATGCCAGTAACTTCTGATGGTGATAGTGATGGTGATGAAGTCCGACTGTACAAGCACATTGCTAGAGTACATATAAATATATTACCCTTTTAGGTTTATTTCCAGCAAGAAGTCATGTTCTATTGTGACTGCAGAATAGTCTGTAGTTTTATCAGTAATGTATGCATGCATATGCACAAAGAAACTGGATTTTTTCCTGTGTACTCCATCCATTTTTTCTGGATTGCAGATTTGAAGTGTTGCTTATACTCCTTTGATACTCAGATTTCTGATCAAGTAGGGAATAGTGACTATTGGCTCCAGTTTTGAGTTAAATAAGGTAGTCTTAAAACAATGAAACACGTCCTTGTGAGCATTTATGCCTGTTGCTGCACCTTTACTCGGGTTCTCTTGTCAGATTTCATTGCTTTTCTTCATCTAGAAAAAGTATAAAGTAGTTCCTCTTACTTTATAGCCCTTGGGATTTCTCCTCTTCAATTTTTCTTTTTTAATTACCATCCCATTTTTTCTTTAATAAGGTTGCAGATGTTTCCGAAGCTGTAAGGCAGCAAGCAGATGCCTTAATGCTATCAGGTGAATCAGCAGTTGGATCATTTGCAGAAAAGGCTCTCTCAGTCTTGTGCATGGCTAGTGGAAGAATGGAATTATGGAGTCGTGAGGAAAACCGGCAAAACCTTCTCTTCCTACCTCAACTTGCAGAGACCTTGTCTGATCAGATTGCCGAGCAGATTTGTAACTGTGCTGTGGAAATGGGTATGTCTTTTGCTTTGTTATGTTCTAGTAATGTGTTTTATCTTAGAGAGAGAGTAAAAATTGAATCTGATGTATATTCATGATTGCAAGAAGTTGGTTTTATTCCTGTTCAGATCCAGCAGTTATTATTTCGCATTTATAAGCCACGGGTTGCAGGATTCAGTTATGGTGCAACAAATTGTAGAGATTCTGTTTTCACTTGTATGCCATGATAAATCTAGTCACTAGAAAGAAAATTGTGTGACATCATTTATGATCACTTCTATACTTTCTAAGAGTACATTTTTCCTTCTATTCTGCTGAATTTCCAACTCTTTACTCTCTGCGTGCAGCTGATAACCTCGGTGTTGATGCCATTTTTGTGTACACAAAGCATGGTCACATGGCATCACTTCTGTCGCGCAACCGTCCAAACCCTCCAATTTTCGCATTCACTGACAATGCCAATGCCAGAAAAGGTATGAATTTGCACTGGGGAGTTACCCCACTTGAATTTCCATTATCAGATGTCATGGAAGATAATTTCAAGCAAACAACTAGCCTTATGAAGAACAGAGGTACTGTGAGACCAGGGGACATGATACTGGTAGTTTCTGACTCTGACGTTAGCTGCTCATCTGTCCGACCATCCGTATCCCAATCAATTCAAGTCCGGACCATAGATTAGGGTGTTTGTTTTTCACTTCAACATTTATTGAATCAGCTTGTTTTTCAGGGACATTAATATAAAAGAAATGACTTGTTTGGGAGCAACCATAAATGCAGTGAGAGTAGTTGTATTTTTACCAGGCACCCAATTGTATCAAGGAAACGTGAACCATTGTTATATTGGAATCTCTATCAGTGTCTAAATCCCTGTCTTGTGACAAACTTCCAATTGAGGATTCTTGCATATGGTTTTAGTTCATGAATCTATAACTTGGCTTCTTTACCAAGAATAAAATAAAATCAGCATGATGGATAATCTCTCTTGTATGTGAAATCCTGAATGTATTAGAAGATTGTAAGTTGCCTAGCAGTTAAGTTAATGCAAACGAGTTGAGGATAAGGTAGCTTGAAAATAATAAATTATCAAAAATTAATAAATATAGAAAGAAATTGCTTAATGCAACCAAAGAAATAAAACACAAAATATAAACGTTGCAATAGCAAATACTAATTTATAAATTGATACCATCTTCTATGGTTAAACATTCTTCAAACTTTTAATGTAGGTGCCTGCACACACCACCTGAGGTATTTTCTTTGGAACAATGATCTTGACTTTATTATTTAGAGTGTGTTTGGATAAATGGATTGAAAATCTCACTAGATACGTAGATTGAGCTTGTAAAATTAGTCAGTGAGTCGGCTTGCAGACCGAGCAGCAGCAGCGTGGAGTTTTGAAGGATGGATGGAGGGAGGGAGAGAGAGAAAGGCCATGGTCGAGGATAGCAGCCGGAGTAATATACAATAAATTAAAAGAAATTAAAGCGGTGTATTTGCTTTCGTAGCTCAGTTGGTTAGAGCACCCGTTTAGTAAGCGGGAGGTCTTGAGTTCGACTCTCAACGAAAGCATTTTTACTCAGTTGCATCCTACTGTGACACCGGCCGTAACCTCGCATTTGGGCCTGGAGATTAGGATTAGGCTAATAACATAAAACCAGAATTTTACGAAAGTTAAGCTCCAAATCGTTACGTTTTTAAGTCCAAATTAGTCTCCAACCTGATTTTCCTTCAACACTTCCATTTTTAGCGGATAATATAAATCAAATTTCAGAATTCCTCTCTCTCTCTTCCTGCTAAAATATCTCTAGTTATTTATAATTTTTTTTTTTTACACGACGAACAGTATAGCTCCACGAACATCTTATGATTGGCTCTCGCATAGAGTTAAAGTACAATATTCAATTTTTTTTTTTTTTCACTTCAATCCCATGCGTCCGGAGAGCTATAGTGTTCATGGCGAAAGTATTTTCCTATTTATAATCCAACTTCAATCCAATCTGCTTCGTCTTATCCCTCAATGGTAGGCTGCAATTGGGCTTTTCCTATTTATAATCCAACTTGCATCCAATCTGCAATTGAGCCCAAGCTGGCCCAAGGCACATCAGACAGTGCCGATTTTGGTTGCGTATGGGCTAGGCTCAATGGGTATATATTTGATTTAGACTTAAATATAGAGTTCATATACTTTTTAGATCGGACTTGAGAATACCATTGAGCCGGCTCAACGTAATTCACATGAGAAACCCAAATTAGATTCTCGTTCATGAACTGCTTAGAAAATAGGAATGTCATTTTTGACTGTGTTATCAATTTGATTTTCAAGGCAAATATATTTTTGATTATGAGATGATCACTAATGTAAAGCTTATTTCATTAAAAAAAAAACATGATGCTACTGTATAATCGATTAAAAGATTAGAAATTTTTTGGTGTATATGCCCTTCTAAATATTTAAATTTATGTGAATATCTTTTGAAAATTAATATTTGCTTGTATACCTTTATAATTTTTTTTGTATGTATATTTTTTTATTTCTTTATTTTACATATATATATATATATCAATTAATACTATTAAAAAATTAATAATTTAAAATTAAACCGACTGAAATATCCTTATAGGTAGATATACCAAAAAAAAAAAATATAAAGATATATATATATATATATATATATATATATATATATATATATATATATATATATATATATATAAATAGATATTTTACATAGGTACTTATGAAAATTTGAGTGTTTAGGAAGATATAAAGAACTCTAATTAATGTCATAGCCTTTAGAGTACTACATTTATGCTTTTATACAAGTAGAATGAATTAATACAACATAAATTAACAATAAAAAGGAAATACCACTTGAAAGGGTTCCTACCAATAAGGGAATGCTCACATATTACTTTGCACTCTTATGCCACCTGATCAAAGAAAGTAAATAAATATCAAAGTTGCACTTTATACTAAGGTTGGATATAGATTCCAATTCTCTGCTACTTGGATACTCATCATCAACCCCCTATTTACCTTTGATACAATGATGTTACTACTATTATGATGCCGGAGCTACAAACTACAAGCTCTTTACCTCATGTTATTTTTCTTGGCAGGCAGGCCCTTCTACCGGTTTTGCCTTCTAAATGCGCACATCATTTTCCAGTGATCCACTTGTGCTTTGTTTCAATCATGGTTTTGCTGTGGGTTATGCTCAATCTGCTAGCTGATGTGACTTTCATGCTTCGTATTGCCTTTTTATTCCCAATATAGCTTCCAGCTCCATACCAAAAAATAAAAACCTTCCCAAAATTTTTCGATTGTCCAGGGCCTATCGGTGTTTGACATACTAATTTTCACCCATTGACATCGGTAGCTATTTCAAATAGATATCAGAAAATCTGTTGATCTGTACGAGCATTCAGACATAACCTGATCTTTTATATATGCACCATTATTCTTAATGGCTTCCTATTAATAATCAACGCTCAAAGGCAAAACCGTAATATGCTAGTTCCACATTTCAATTTTCAGTTCTCAGCCACTACTTATTTACCTCTTTCGGTACGCTACTTGATTCCATGCATGCATCACCAATCGTGCATCGTACATGCCAACTTGTTACTTAAATAGTTATTAGAAAGAAGGAATTACTACTTAGTCAAATATGGTCATCTATTTGTGCTTGGATAGTTTGAAGGCATAGCACAGCTCCTAATTAAGGGAGTGCTTGATTTACGATTGAAATTAAAATTAAAATTAGAATTAAAGTGGATTGGAATGAAAATTAAAATGATCAGGATCGAAATCGAAATTGAAATAAAAATTTAAATTCTTAGAAGAAAGTGATGATTGAATTTTAGATAGATTGAATTATTTTCATTCTATCCTGAAATTTAAATCGGATTAGAATTTTCTCAAACCAAGCTACTGGAATGAGAGTCATCCATTCTGATTTCCATTTCAGACTTCAATTCTCTCCACCCAAGCATCCTCTGAATGTTTGTGATCATAACTATAGATGGCATGTGCTGTCCAAAACTTATACAAGGATAACACAGCAAAAAATAGGTGACAGGAATTTCAGCTCGCTAAAAGCATGCGAAACTTCATTCATTGTAAGAAAATATTTTTTCTTATCCTACATACTACTAAAATATGTAGGATATTTTTTTTGCAATTTTTAAATCAAAAGATTACCTCATTGCAAGAGTATTATCTTAATCATTATAGAACAAAATAAACTGCCATTATAGAAGAAATTTCAGATTCAAGTCTAACATAATCTCCACTAATCCAGCAAAACATGTGATAAAATTTGTAATTAACAACAAAAAAAGAAAAATAAATAATGTGATTTAACACTACACCAATTAATAAATTATGTCTAGTCATAATCATAATAATGATTCAAATAACTTGAAAGAAAATAAGATGCAAGAGTTAAAATAGATATA
Source organism: Cocos nucifera (assembly GCA_006176705.1). Lineage (NCBI taxonomy): Eukaryota > Viridiplantae > Streptophyta > Magnoliopsida > Arecales > Arecaceae > Cocos > Cocos nucifera. The sequence goes on from QRFJ01002404.1 coordinate 152,638, forward strand.
TCTAATCACATACCAATCAAGATTGTAAGTAGGCATTAATTCTCCATCTAAAGAATTTTGGCACTTCCAGGTTATTTACCGGGTCTTCTTATATTTTTTCCTTCTTTTATGTTACAAATACTGCATACCTCTTGTAATTGACACTCTTTCTCTTGAGTAATTTCCTTTGAGCTTGCAATATTTCAATGAGAAGCAATTGATATATGACTAATGTCATTTAGTCAAACTAGTATTATATGTTACCTCCCAAGCTTCTTTGGTGCAGAAGATGCGGATATTAAAGTTGGAGATTCCTCTATTATTGTATTTTTTCAAGTCTTTACATGATGCCAAAGATCATCACAACACTTGTATTTGTGCATTTTTTTTTCGATGTGTTCTTATTTATGCCTCAAGGTCTTTTCTTTTTTGGTCTTTCAAGAGGTCTTAGACTAAGCTTAGGAGGCAACATTTTATATCCAATATCGCCGCTGGGCCTTGACAAGTAATGGTCCAATCTCTCATATATAGGTATTCTTATATTTCATGATGATGAAGTACTCTAAAGCATAATTTTCCAAATTTGTACCTCTTATGCTACAAATGAAGACTATAGCATGTACATAAGGAATGCTTGATACCTCCCACACACGATAATAGCACCTTCATTCATTTAAAATTACTTCATATCTTCTGTTTCCGCTATGTAATCACTGGGTCTATAAACATTCTAATCATCTAGCTTAAGGCTAACATCTCCTATATTTCATTACCATAGAAACTAAATTTTCCTTCCAATAGGTAGCCATTCTCCTTCTAGCTTCTAGCTTCACCATAATTTTTTTACTTCACAACATTCAATAAATCAAGAACTAGTTTATGTCTATTTGTTGCCCAGCTATGCAACCCAAGAGGGGAGGAGGGGTGAATTAGATTTTTTAAATTTTAAATCTAAATTAGGATTACCAAGATTATGTGATGATATGCAAGTTGTATGTGGTGAGTGACTTAAGTGAATTAAAAAGATAAATAGTAAGAGAGCAAGTATTTAATATAATAAAAATAGAGAGAGAGTAAGTACACTACAAACAAGCAAGATTTATAGTTGTTCGGTGCCAACATTGTACCTACATCTACTCTGCAAGCTCCTACTTGAAAATTTAAATTCAGTAATCGTATTCAAACTGAATATACTATTGAAAACCTTCAACCTTAGCTATCCCAAGCTAGCATGCTTATTTTCTGAGTACAAGCTAATTCTACACATTCTGATTCAAGCTTCGGAGAGATCTTTTCAAGTTTTGGAATCCTTTCAAAACTTAAAACAATACAAAACAGAGTATAAAAGTTAATGACAATGAAATATAAGTTTAACTTTCTTAATAAGCAAATAAAATCTTAAGAATATTTTTCACAGCAAGGAAGGAAGCTTTTCTAATTTTTTTCAAGGTTGTTGGAGACTTGAATAAGCTCTTGAGAGATTGGTGAACTTAAAATGAAAGTTTCTTTGCTTGAAAAGGGCTTTTTATTTAGGACTAAAATGAATTTTTGAATATTTTTTTTTTTCATTTTTGAGCCTATATATCTTTAATAAGTATTAGAGAGAAATCTGGACAAAATTAGAGCTATTGGAGGATTTTAAATGCACATTAAATATAGTCAAAATGGATAAAAAAAATAGCCATTACATAGATTTTTCGTTGCAGGGGTTGACCCTTTTCTTAAAAATTGATTCTCTCAAAATATAAGTCCAAAAAATATAAAATTACCTCCAATAGATCATAAATCTTCTATTCTTACTCTTGAGACTTTCAAATTAGAACTTAATAAAATTATGATTTTGCCTCTGAAATATAATAAATCTTTTTTCAAGCTAAAATTATTAGTAATCTCCTCAAATATTTTATAATTATTAAAATTAATTTTTGGAGCAACAATCTTCCTCTTTTTGATGATGATAAAATACTTGAGCATAAGCAAAAGTAAAACATGTAGAAGCATTGATTAAGAATTTTAAGTATTTGAAGAAACATGATACATCACTTATTTAAATATTATATTTAATTATTTGACTACCATGCTTAAAAAAAATAGTAAGGAGCATCATGAATAGCTTGACAATTCAATTACTTGTTGTCTTTATCAATTTTGTTTTTGTTTATTGCCTAATTTTGTTTCTCAATTTTGCTTTGCTTATTGTCCAATTTTGTTTCTCTACTTTTTCCTTTTGACATCATCAATTAAGATCTTGAAAAATTTTAAAGAAAAAAAGGAAAAGCCTCCCCCTTACATTTTGCCATATGTTTTTCTGTTAAAACAAGAAGTTATGAAGAAAACAAGACATACAAGCAAGACAGTATTCATAGTATACTTTAATAGAAATTTAAACCATTCATAAGAGTTAATTCATCCAAATGATAGACATTCCATACACAACAAACTACAACATAGAGTCATCAAAATATATAGAAGTCGGGACATAAAATCACGTAAGTCATCAATACATATGTAGAAGTCATGGATATCCAAAAAATACAACCAACCATAACTTAATCATCAACATACATAAACAACCAAAAGATACAAGTCCCTAAACTAACATAAGGATGACAAAACTAGATCTAGTAGATGTCACAGCTGGATGCATCAGAATTAGATGAGGAGTCTGAAATATGATGGGGAGTATCAGGATCAAAGCCAAGAGCATGTGCTCAACCACGACTATATCTACCACGGCCACGAGTAGAGGTGCGGGCACGAGCAATGGATGAGATGGCCCAGGAGTCTGGAAAGAAATAGGTTGGGTGAGAAGAGCAATCCTAATGGTGTCCAAGTATCCCAAAGCTCTCGACATGGACTACATAAGAAAATCGATCTGAGTGAAAACAGCCTTACTAGAATATCTGAACTCTCTCATCAGAAAATCAAATCCATCCTCTAGAACACCATGAAGTCTGACTACCTCTGCAGAAAGGTTTGATATCTTTGTGACATCTGCTTGAGGCTGGGGATGGGCCAAATCTAATACTTGACTCTAAAGATCCAGGACCCTGCCAGTCAATCTCAAGACACATCCCTCAAGCTCCTCAATCCATGTAGATTGAGCAGAAAGCATCTGAAAAATAGTAGAGACATGAGGAATCAAAGTTTGATCAGATGGTGGGATAAAATGATAACTCTCCCCCTGAGAAGAACTGACCATTTGCCAAGATAGAAGATCTGCCATCCATTGAGATAAGATGTTGGCAATTGAAACATCCGATCGGCAATCATCCTGAGCTGGTCATTAGAAAAACTGGCAACTAAGTCTCTGCTTCCTGATGGTGGTACTGGTGCATCCCTTCTTACAGACTCTGAGAGACCAGCCTCGTAATCAGATATGAACTGAATGTCAGGAGATGCTCTATGATCACGAGAAGATGAAGATGGTCCCTCCTCCTCTACTCTCTCCTCCTCCTCAACACCTTTTAACCAACTACCATTAGTCTTAGTAAAACTCATGCGATGCAGTGTGTGGCGGTTGATGGTATCTATGTGTGATAATCTGGTGACAGCCTCCTCCTTAAAATAAACTCTGAACCTCCTAAAGACTAAGGTAAGGGCCATACCATGAGGCAAGTGAGCTTTTGATCTATTCAGTGTCTCCCTCATGGCCTCAATCATCAAAATAGGAAGGTTTAAGGGGGTTTCAGTGATCACATGGTACATAATGCATATGTCCCTACCAGACAAGAGATCATACCCACCACTTTTAGGGACAAATAATTTGGTCACCATGTGATGCAACAACCTCATTTTCATTGAAAGTATTTTTGCTTCTAATTTGTTCAATTTTTTTTTCCAAAATAGCTCTCAATCCCTCTTCTTTATGAGTAAGTTCCATTTCTTTGTATCCCTCATAAGGTAAATATAAAATTTCTTCTAAGTGGACCGGATCAAGTATAATCTCAATACCCTTAACAAAAGATTTTACTGTTTAATTTGAGTAACTTAGATTTAGGTAAAATTTTCTGACCAAATCAACATAAGTAGCTTCCTTCAACTTACAGTAAAAATCCCATCCTTGACTCTTAATTTTTGAAATAATAGAAAACCCTTCTTTCTCAAAGAATCCAAAGTCAATATTCTTCCCTAGTTCAACTTTTTGATCGGAAAGGAGGACCTTACTTGGAGCGAGAGAGGATGGTGAGGAAGCTGGAGCAGGATCGGGAGTAGGGGTAGGAGCAGTAGAGAGCTCGATTGTCATTCTCTTTCGATGAGCATCTTCCTCTGGACTGCGGATGGACTTCCTCCTCTGCGGTAACTTCATCTTGGGCGCCATTGAGAGCAAAGGGATCTTGAATCCCACTAGAGAGTCTTAAGAAGAAGTGGAATGGAGAATTGAGAGGGAGAGGAAGGATTTTAAGGGTGGTAGCCGATGGTGGATTTTGGGGTGAGGGTTCGCTTGGAACCTTGAATCCATCTGAAATGAGAGAAAATGGAGAGGGATTTTGGATCCTTAAAGGGTGATTTGGAGGGAAAAACTTGAGAAACGATGATTTTTATGAGTTTTTGCTGATTTAGGAGAGGAATAGATATGGGTGTTTGGACGGTTGAATGATGGAATAAGGGAAGGAGACGAAGAGGGGTCGGTTGGAAATTCTCAAATAAAAAGCTCGATGTTTTTTTTTTGAAAAAGACTAAACTGCCCTAGGGTCATCTCTAGGTCGATCCATGGCATAGAAAATTCAAAAAAAGATGAAAAAAATCTAGAAAAATGTGAAACTTCAAGGATGGAACTTCATTCATGAGCTTGATCAAAAGAAGTGTAAATTTGAGCTTTTTAAAGATTGAAAGATGAGAACAAAGCTCAAGATTTATTTCAAGATGATTTTGATAGAAATGAACTTGGAATCATAAAAATATTTAGGCTAAAGGATTAACAATTCCTAATTCTCTCCTAATTTCACAAAATCTATCCTCACTTAAGGCCTTTGTAAATATGTTAGCCAATTATTTTTCAGTGCAAACATAATAAAAAAATATATTATTATTTTGGACACGTTCTCTTATAAAATAATGCCTACTTTCAATGTGTTTTGATCTAGAGTGTTGAACTGAGTTTTTAGTTAAATTAATGGCACTAGTATTATTACATCTTATGAAAGTTTTATTAAGTTTGATGCTAAAGTCCTCAAGTTATTGCTTAATCTATAAGATTTGTGTATAGTAACTTTCGGCTACAATGTATTCGACCTCGACCATAGACAGTGCTACCGAATTTTGCTTCTTATTAAACTAAGAGATTAAGTTAACTCCTAGAAATTGGCAAGTTTTACTAGTGCTTTTTCTATCTAATTTATATCGGACAAAGTCTGCATCTAAATATTCTATTAGGTCAATTGATGAATTTTTTGAAAACCATAACCCTAAGTTTTGAGTTTCTTTTAAGTATTTAAGTATTCTTTTAATAGTATTTAAATGTAATTCTTTTGGATTAGATTGAAAATGAGCACATAAACATATACTAAATATGATATCTGATTTACTAGCAGTTAAATACAATAAAGAATCAATCATGCTTTTATAAAGTTTTTGATCAATACTTTTATCTTCTTCATTCTTGTCAAGCTTATATGATGGGCTCATAGGGGTACCAATGGCTTTGGAGCTCTCCATCTCAAATCTTGTGAGTTTATTTGTGTACTTGCTTTGAGTGATGGAGATTCCTTTCTTTGTTTATTTGATTTGGAGTTCGAGGAAGAACGTTAGTTCATCCATCATGCTTATCTCGAACTTTTTCTACATGAGCTTAGTAAAATCTTGACAAAAAATTTTATTAGTAGATTCAAATATAATATCATCAATATATATTTATATAACTAAGATATCATCATGATCCTTTTAAATGAAAAGAGTTGTATCTATATTTTCTCTTGAAAAATCATTATTAAGCAAGAATTTACTTAACCTTTCATACCAAGTCCTAGGCGCTTGTTTTAAACTATATAATACTTTATTTAATTTGAAAGCATGATTAGAAAAGGCATGGTTTTCAAAATCAGGAGGTTGTTCTCATAAACTTCTTTAGCAATATATCTATTTAAGAAAGCACTTTTAACATCCATTTGAAATAGCTTAAAATTCATAAAACATGCATAAGCAAGTAAAAATCTAATTGCTTCTAATCTAGCAACAGGTGTAAAGGTCTCATCAAAATCAATTTTTTCTTCTTGATTATAACTCTTTGCAACCAATCTAGGTTTATTCCTAACTACATTTTCATTTTCATCCAACTTATTTCTATATACCCATTTTGTGCCAATTATTGAATGATTTTTAAGTTTTGATACTAAAGTCCATACATTATTTCTTTCGAATTGATTAAGTTCCTTTTGCATGGCATTTATCCAATTATAATCTTTTTCGGCTTTATCTATGGTCTTAGGTTCAAAATGAGAAATAAATATAAAATGATTGTATGCATCTCTAAGTGAAGAATGAATTCTTACCCCATGTATAGGATCACCGATAATTCTTTAGGATGATTGTGATCATACCTCTATTCTCTTGGTAGATCATTTGTATCTTGAGGTTATTCTTATTGTTCTTTACCTTCATCCTCTTATTTGTTCTCATGTTCTTCTTCTTTTTGAATTATCGAGTCCTTTAGGGTGAGCTTCTTCATCCCATCTATAAGAGGATCTGCATCATCAATACCTTCACTCTTCCTTGATGAAAGATCATTAGTCTTATAAAAAATAACATGTATTGACTTCTCTACTACTAAAGTTCTTTTGTTGAAAACTCTAAATGCTTTGCTAGACGATGAGTAACCAAGAAAAATAGCTTCAACAGATTTTGCATTGAATTACCTAATCTTTCTTTACCATTGTTCAAAATAAAACATTGACAACCAAAAATATGAAAACATGCAATGTTTGATTTTCTTTCTTTCTAAAGCTCATAGAGTGTTTTCTTCAAAATTAGTCTAATTAAAGTATGATTTAGAATGTAACATGTCATGTTAATTGCTTCTGTCCAAAAGTATCTTGGGAGGTTGCTTTCATATAGCATGGTACAAGCCATTTTTTCTAGTGTTCTATTTTTTTTTCTACTATCTCATTTTGTTTAGGTATCCTAGGTGCTAAAAAATTATGGTCTATACCTTTTTCATCATAAAATTTTTCAAAATCTTAGTTTTCAAATTGGATTCCATGATCACTTTGGATACTTTGAATTGAAAATTTTTTTTATTTATAATTTTTTGATAAAACTTTGAGAAAATATAAAAAGTTTCATCCTTATGTGCCAAAAAAAAAATTCATGTAAAACGTGAAAAGTCATTGATAATAACAAAATCATAATGCTTTCCACTTAAGCTTGTAGTTCTTATAGGATCGAACAAATCTATGTGCAATAATTTCAATGGCCTAAAAATTAAAATAATATTCTTGGATTTGAAAGAAACTCTTATTTATTTACCTAGTTGGTATGCATCACAAATTTTATCTTTTTCAAAATTTAATTTTGATAAATCGATAACTAATTTCTTTTTAATAAGCTTTGTAAGTGAATGCATGCTAATATGTGCAAGCCTATGGTGCCAAAGCCAACTAGTCTTATTAATTTTGGCATTCATAGTTACTAGACATTGCATGTTTATCATAAAAAAATTATTTAAATCTATTATATAAATATTACCATGCCTATGCCTAACAAACTTAATATCACCATCATTGGAACTAGTTACAATGCACAATGAAGATTCAAAAATAATTTTATAACCCTTGTCATAAAGTTGACTAATGCTTAAGAGATTGTGTTCAAACCATCTATTAATAAAATATTTTTAATATACTTGGAGGGAGTGATATCAATGTTACCTATATCGATGATCTTTTCTTCGCCATTATCTCCAAAGATGACCATCCTTCCATTTTTAGCATCAAGTGTGATGAATTGGGATGCATAATCGATCATGCGTCTTAAGCATCCTCTATCAAGATACCATCTTTAATTTTTTTCTTTAGATGTAAGACATACTTACAAGCAAAGTCAAGTCTTTACTTTAGGTATCCAAGTTTTCTTGAGTCCTTTAAGGTTAGTCGCAATGATTCTTTTTAAAATCCATATTTTCTTTATATTTGAATTATTATAAAAATATGTATAAGATTTGTGTCCTAGTTTATCATATTTAAATCAAGTAATATTTAAAAATTTATTGTATTATGAATTTATAAAAATATTTTTTAAAAAATTTTATTTTCTTAATTAGAGGGTTATAGCCTAGATCGGTTTTATCATAAATAATTTTTTGATTTTCAAGAATCATATGAAGTTTATTTAAACTCGAAGTAAAATTTTCAACTATCAGTTTTAACTTGTCGATTTTATTTTTCAAATTTAGGTTCTCTTGAGTTAAAGCTAGTTTTTCACTTGAAATACTTTTATTTATTTTAAGGATTAATTCTTTAACTTGAATTCTTTGTTTTTAGCTCCTAATTTTTTTAAATCATCTACTAAATCATAAAAAGCTTTTTGAAGTTCTTCAAAAGTAAATTCATTTAAAGTTTCAGCATTTATCTCATTTTTATGTGCCATAAGGCACAAGTTGGCTTGTTCATATAACTCTTCTTCTTCGGAACTCGAATCATCACTGTCACTCCATATAGCCATCATAGCCTTTTTTTTGTACTTCTTGGGGCCTTTCTTGAGTTATGAATATTTAGACCTAAAGTGTCTTAGCTTCTTGCACTCATAGCATATTAACGGTTACTCTTTATCCTTCTCCTTGCTATGCTCTTTTTTTGTAGGTGGCCTCTTCCTCATCTCTTATTTTTTTTCTTTAGAAATCTTTTAAATTTTCTACTAATGAGGGTCAATTCTTCATCTTGATCTTCATTTTTTGTTTCATCGAATTTCTTCTCTAGTTGAGTAGTGAATTTAAGTACAATTGTCTACTTCTTCTTGATAACTTCTTCTTGGTGTTGCTTCATGCTTAGCTCGTGTGTCATAAGCGATCCTAGAAGCTCCTCCAAAAGTGATATGTTCAAATCTTTGGCTTCTTAAATTATGATTACTTTGACCTCCTAAGTCCTTGTTAAAGATCTAAAAATCTTTCTCATAAGATCGCTGTTAGAATAAGACTTACCAAGATTTTTTAGACTATTAATAATATCCATAAAATAAGTAAATATTTTATTTATTGATTCATCATGCTCTATTTTACAGAGTTCATATTTATGCACAAGCATGTTAATTTTTGACTCCTTAACTTGATTAGTATCTTCACGTGTTACTTCTAACCTATCATATATTTTTTTAGCCAACATGCATGTTGAAATGCGATTAAATTCATTAGCATCTAAAGCATAATATAAAATATTCATGATTTTTGCATTGAGTTGAGCTATTTTCTTATCAACCTCATCCCATTCTCTTTCGGATTTGATTGATTCTACACCATCAATTATCTTAGTAGATGTATGTGGTCCATTAACTATGATACTCCACATATCATAGTTAAGTGCCTATATGAATATTCTCATCTGAGCTTTTCAATAGGTATAGTTTGACTCATTAAAAAGTGAAGATCGATTTATGGACTGCCCCTTGGCTAGAGAGATACCAACTTGGATTGCTATAAATCTTTGGCTCTTTGATGGTTAAATCAAAATAGTACTAGAGCACCAGATTTTGATACCACTTGTTATTCAGCTATGCAACTTAAGAGGAGGGGTGAATTGGGTATTTAAAATTTTAAAACTAAATTAGGATTACCAAGATTATGTGATGATATGCAAGTTGTATGTGGTGAGTGATTTAAATGAATTAAAAAGATAAATAGTAAGAGAGCAAGTGTTTAACACAATAAAGATGGAGAGAGAGAGAGCAAGCACATCACAAATAAGCAAGATTCATAGTGGTTCTATGCCAATCTTATACTTATATCCACTCCCTAAGCTTCTATTTAGAAATTTAAATCCACTAACCATATTCAAACTGAATACACTATTAAAAACCTCCAATCCTAGCTATCCCAAGCTAACACGCTTATTTTTTGGATACAAGCCAATCCTACACACTTTGATTCAAGATTTGGAGAGATCTTCCTAGGTTTTGGAATCCTTTTAAAACTTAAAATAATACAAAATAGAGTATAGAAGTTAATGACAATGAAATACAAGTTTAGCTTCCTTAATGAGCAAATAAAATCTTAAGAATACTTTTCACAGCAAAGGAGGAAGCTTTTCTGATTTTTCTCAAGGTTGTTGGAGACTTGAATGAGCTCTTGAGAGGTTGGTAAACTTAAAATAAAAGTTTCTTTGCTTGAAGAGGGCCTTTTACTTAGGACTGAAATGAATGCTTGAATCTATATTTTTTTTTTTATTTTGAGCCTATATATCTTCAATAAGTATTAGAGAGAAATCTAGACAGGATTAGACCCATTGGAGGGCTTTAAATGCACATTAAATGCAGCCAAAATAGATAAAAAAAATAGCTATTACAGAGATTTTTCGTTGCAGGGGGGTCGTCCCCTTTGGCATGCTAGCCAAAAAACAGCATGTCAATCAGCCCCTTTTGACAGAAATCGATCTAGGAATCGATTCTTTTCTTAAAAATTAATTTTTTTTAAAAAATATAAATCCAAAAAATATAAAATTATCTCAAATAGATCATAAATCTTCTATTCTTGCTCTTCAGGCTTTCGAATCAGAACTTGATAAAATTATGATTTTGCCCATGAAATACAATAAATTTTTTTTCAAACCAAAATTATTAGTAATCTCCTTAAATATTTTATAATCATCAAAATCAATTCTTGGAGCAACACTATCCTTAGAAATCTAGGTATTGAATGACTTCGAAAAGTTGTTTGTTTTGTTGGGGTACTTAGCTATGTTGCTAAACTAAGATCTATGCTATAAACTAATATTTTCAGCACTAAGATACTTAAATGCCTTCAAGCTAGCATTCATAATTTGATCCATGACATCATCATATCGAACATTTGTGAATGCCCTTGCAGCTTCTCATACGTTGATTTAGACTAGTCTCCTATAAACTTTGTTGGGAAGTTTTGTATAGGTGCCTTAAGCATTTTTCTATGTTCCACTTAAGGATATATATTCTACTGCTTCTTCCAATCCCTTTTGTCAATTTGATATAACTACTAAACCTTATAAAATTCTAATTACTTCTTTAAGTGTCTCTAACAATCAACTTCAACTATCATCATTTTCAAATTGTACTATACTGAAAGCAACTAGAAACAATCCATTGTTTCCATCAAGTATTGTAGTAGCCATCATTAGGGGTGGCATAATGTGACTCAATCTATCAATTTGACCTACACTTAATCTTCCACAAATAGATTTGTGTTTGGGCTAAATAGGTTTAGGTCATGAATAGTCGACCCATTTAACCTGTTTGAATAGTCAGGTCAAATTTGGATTTGGACCACTGACCTATTTAACCTGTTTAATATATGGGTCATAACCTATTTAATAATCTTTAAACTCCCATTGGGCCTCTCCTTTAAGTCACAATCGCAGAGTCTTGAGTTCATCATGGTATCACTCGATGCGCATTCACCTTTGGTTTGCCCAATGCCCACATGGTCCATATCCTTTACTTGAAGGCTTCTAGAGACTTCCAATTCTAAACTTAAAATAAAATCGCCCCTTCTTTTCATAGTTAGGGTTAGGGTTTCTCACTTTCTCCTTTGCCTCCTCTTGTTGCAATGCTGCCTTACTTTCCGATTAAGGTTTATGTTTTCCTTTACTTAGTTGAGCCAAATAGCTAAACCCTTTGCTCCTTCTAATCTTCCATCGACCTTTTTCTTTACTAGTTAGGGTTTGCTTCTGATTTCTACTCAAGTTAGGGTTTCTATTGGAGAATCTTTAAGGGAAAGAAGGGAGGCAAGAAGAGGATGCATGGACACGATAATATCACTTCTTTTCTATTTTTTATGTCTTGATTTCTTTTTTCCCCTCTTGCTACCCCTTCATATAGTTTTGATTTGCTCAGTTTACTTCAATTTATTGTGATTTGGATGGTACCCTTTGTAAAGAACCCTATTCTTCAAGCTGAAGCACCAATAGAAGTTTTTTGTTGCTCCTTCCCTTCAAGGTTAAGGCATCTTTCTCCCTCATTCTTTCTTTTATATTTTCTAATTTTAAGACCTATATTTTGGGGCTTGAACTCTCAATTTTGCACTTGATTTTTCTTCTTTTTTAAGAGAAATTACATCTATTATTTAAATGTGCATTAGCATGCTAAATATATCCATTAAATGTGCATTATTCTTCCTTTTATAAATTATGTAAATGTGCATTGGATCTATGATAAATATATCCATTAACATTCTTTGTCTAATACATCTGAATGATTTTTTTTTATTTTATCCAATGATTTATGATTTTTTTTAAATTTTATCCAATGATTTATGATTTCCTTTTATTTTATCTAATACTTTCTGCTAAATTGAAGCTAATTTATTTGAAAAAAGCATAAATTTCATTTAATCACTCTCCAGACCCTACACCCAAAGGGGGGACTTGTATGTTTAGACCCAAAAGACTCAATAGGACATTTCGCATCTCTGTGGATCCCCTTCTCCTACTTGATTTGGAGCTAGAGAAAAGCAATAGGAACCAAATATGTAGCTTGTAAGTTGCTATTAATGTCATTTGTAATTTGTAAGTGGTTAGTGGTTATAAAATTTCATACATGCAAACATCTTCTGTTTATAATTTTACTGTATTGATGTCATTTGAAGTTGCTGTGATGTCATTTATAAGTTGCTATGCTATAAATATGTGGTGTAAATAGATTAAAAGTATCATTTGTCTTCACACCACAACCCACTGGCCCACAAGCTCACCATGCTGTCATTAATTTGCTGTTAAATTAAGGAGTGTTGTAAATAGATTAAACAAATTATAAAACTATACAAGTTGAGCTGAACTGCTTACTAAATATATTAAGTAAGTCGGATCGAATAACCTATTTAGTAAACAATATAGGTTTAATTTTGAAATTCTGACATGTTTAATAAATAAGTCAGATTTAGATTAGATCTTTTCTTGACCTGATCTATATAAATTTGACTCCCATAGACCTGATCCGTTTATGATTTGACTTGACATGAATGCTACACTTAGTCATCATCACACTCCTAAACTTTTCTTTAAGTGGCAGCCATTCGAGCCTACAAGGGGCCTACAACTAGCTAAGAAACTTGTACTACAAGCTCCTAGAGAAACCAAAAAAAGGGTGGAAGTAATGCCTATTACCAACCATATCTAATTGAAGCTTTATTACATTACTTGGATTTTTTTTTTTTTAAAAGCTCTTCCTTGAAATCCTCCATTCTATCAAAAGAATCTATCCAATTCCCTTGAATCATGGCATGGCATGCACAATTCCTTGACATACTCTATGATATGGAAGTGCCAGATGATAGAACTACAATAATCTCTTTTTGAGTTCAATAGGTGATAGGTCATCTTGTTCCTTAGCCAACTAATCATGTGGTCATGTATCCAAAATTTTGTGGCTATCTTGTTGCTACACTTATTAAAAGATGAGCAAGTATGAGGTTCCTTTAATTTTTTGACCTACACAAACAACCATAACAACATATTAATATGTACAACATTATTCACATATCCTACAATGAAAAAGGATTGGTATGCCTTACCATAATGCTTGAAATATATGACCATCACATGATAGTGAAGTATAGAGCCTCCAATTATAAGCTTCATTTTTTATAACTCATTGTCATTCTACCTAGCTCATTTTTGAGAATCTTTACCGCAAATTCATTCAATATAATATACTAAATGCTAATTTGAAGTGTTTTCAACTTACATATTTTACTCTTATAAACATATCAGGATTCTTATTGTCCATCTCATATATCTCTCCCTTATATTCTATGACATCATCATCATCAAAATCAGAATTACTACTATAAATACTGCAATAACTACTTTTAAAACTGCAAATTTTGGCATTTGATTACTGCTCCTCTTGAAACATAGTTTCATCATTTACCCCAATATAGTCATTATTCTCGATAGTATGCAATAACTGAGATATCAGTCCTCATTGTAGCTAGATGCTCACTTTCATTCTAGCTTTGATTCTCCCTTTGGTCATCCACTTGAACTTCTCCTATCGTAGCTTCAATACTTATACACATTTCAATTTGGTCTTGGCTACCTAATATTAACTGAGAAAGTTGTACATTAGTAGCCTTTTTTATGGCAAATAAGAAGCACTACTCCTTCAAATCTTTGTACTCCTCGTATAAACTCATTAATTTATAATTTGTGTCTAGAATCATATAAGAACTTTTCACCTTCAATTTGAAAAGTGGTTTCTCCATTTTAAAAAGCCTGAACATAGAATAGGCAAATATTCATGATATATCAAATACAAAAGAGAGCTTATCAACCAAAACTACACTATGAAAATGAAAGAAAAGGAAGAATATGCTTTTACCAATTCTTGTGATCATAACCACAAAAACATAGAGATAAAAGTGATGGAATATTTCAGCACATTCTAAGCAAAACATCAATCAAAATGATGCATATAACATCAAAAACTGGAAATAGGCATAACATTCAGTAGTTTCAGTTCTAAATTACTCATTATTCTCATTATTTTTTTGGTCTTAGAATATATTTTTGCCAAGAATTCTGAAAATTTAACTAAACATATTGAGTTATTTTATATTCAGATGATATAGAGTATCTATATGTATAAAGTAGCATGGATGGTACCAGAGATACTGTACCATAGCTACAGAGGAGCTAGCTGGATGTTCTTGAGCATGGTGGAAGCCAAAAGAATGGGGCCCATTAAGTTGGGGTGGTCTAGGTTCCAAAGGCAGCAAATGTTAGTGGAAAGAAGGGTGCCATGGATGTTCCTTCGAAAGATGGTGAGGATACAGATATAATGTGGCTAGGGGTGAAAATAGATCAGATATGGAGTGGATAGTGGTATATCCATATTTGTATCCATATTTTTTAACGAATATAGATACAGATATGGATATCAAAATTAATATCCATATTTGTTCTAAATGGATACGTATACGAATTGGATATCAAGCATACCCATATTTATTATAAATGAATATGGATATAAATCGGATATCAAGCATAACCATATTAGTTATGAATAGATATGGATACAAATTGGATACTATTTTAGATATTAATTAAAGTTTAAACAAAATTCAATAATGAAAACTAGATATAATGACATGATCATAAAGAATCTAAGATAATCATAATCATAATTCATTATAATCATAATTACATGCAAGAAAGATAATTATAATCAAAGCTCCATTGAAGGCAAAAAGTAGATCATAAAACTCTAAAATATTCAAAAATAAAGAGAATATGTACCTTATATTAAGAATCCAAATGATCACCAACATACTTTCTAGTTAATATGAATGCTTGTTTGTCCATATTCATAATGAAAATATCTAAATGCAAATAAAAGAAAATAAAAAAATTAATTAAGATACATAAATATTTCAAAATAATAATCATTAAAAAAAATAAATATATACTTACTTTCTTACTATAACTTCTATATTTCGACTTCATCATAACAAGATCATAATGTTATTTTAGATCTATATGACTTCAAATTTAAATGATAAATGATTCAAATAAATAGTATATTCCTCCCCATAAGACAAATGGTATAAGAGTAAAAATTTAAATGCATAAATAGTATCAAAAATACAACCACTATCCACCATAGTTGATCTCATTCAAAGATAAGCCTTAACTATATCCTATAAACTCAAATATCTTTAGCAAAATTTCATAAACTATTAAGTAAATAGTCCAATTTAGTTGAAGAACATCATGTAACAATCTTCAATGCACTACAACAAAAATACCTTTTAACAACACTTTTATGGTGACAATTGTTTAATAGCGATAAAAAATTAAATATTTATATATCAATCATGACTATTAATAAATAGTCTAAAAAATATATTTATAATGACTATTATCTTTTAATTATCATTAAAAATAATGAAATGATGGTGCCAGAGTGCTTGCGCTAGTAATTTAGCCCACCATGTCTGCGCCCCCTAATCCCTCCCCCCTCCCCTAATCCCTCCCAATCCCTGCGTTCTCTCCCCTTCTCCACCCTCCACCCCCCGCCCGCCCTCCTTTATTATCTCTACTCTCCAAATCCGTCCAAGGAGGATCTGAGAGGCCTCAAGGTATGTCTGCTTCTCTTCCTTCCTCCCTTCCTCTTTTTTCCACGTATTTTTTTTCTTTCCTCTTCTTTAGTAGAATGCCCTAAATAGGACATATCCTCTATTATAGAGACCTTCTTGGCTCAGTTGGTCAATTTCAAAATCCTCTTTTTACCTATTTAATTATTAATTTTTCTATCAGATATAGATTTTTTTGTTGTTATGTATATGTTTTTATGATCTGAAACTTTGCTCCATTTTTGTATTCCTCTGAATTTGGATTTTGCTTTCGCTCAAAATTATTTATGGTTGACAAATAATACTGGAAGGCCTTCGGCAATTTCTTTACTCTTTCAATGGAGGGTGATATATATTCACAAATGATGGGACTCGAGAAGAGTAGCCTAGTACGAGGCTTAGGACTTGGTCCAACCCCAAGTAGGTTATGGGGACCGGCATCTCATTGCTTGGGAGCAATTTTAGAAGATAACAGAGCTTCCGAGAAAGTAAAATTATTGGAGGAGGATATGAAGATTAGGAATAATGCCACACCAATGAAATGAGAATGATGAAGAAAAATCAAGCCCAGTTAGAAGCTGAACTTGCTATGATGAAATCATTCTTAGGTAGGCATTTAGCTCATGAAGTTTCCATGCCTTCTGGATCAAATAGAGCAACTGATGAGCAGGTAATTTTTTTTAAAGAACTTGAATTTATTCTTCTTTAATTAGGCAAGGCATTTGTAGGTAATATTATTATTCTTATGTTATTTTTAAATAGGTTTCTGATGCCTATGGTGCTCATGAAGCAATGAATGCACATCATGTTCAAAACCCTCCAATGTTTCACATGCCTCTTTTTACTCATCAAGGTAATAATCTTATGTTAACTCACCTTAAAATATGATTCTTGATGCATCAAGTCTTACTAAGAATCAAAGTATTTTTTTACTAATGGTAGTAAATCGAAAATCATATCTGGTTCATGTTATTTGTATTATAAATTTCTACTTTCATTATTTACTAACTTAGTGTATCATGTGATATTGAAATTCTTCTCTATCCATCATAAACTTTGTTATTTATTGACTATGTTACTGTTGTGCAACTGAAATTAATATTGCTTGTTTATTAACTTATTTATACATCTTCTTTTTATTTTTTTTAGGACACACATTATGAGTTGGACTGCTTTAGGCTAAGTATTTAGTTCATTCTGATGGATTTTATTGAGAAAGAGACTGCATTATTGGATTTATCTTTTTTTATGATTGTATGGACTATGTTTGTATTTGAGAGTTACGTGTATTTGACAAAATATATAGTATAAACTCTTTTTTGGTTGTTATAATATATAGTACTTTATTGTTGAACTTTATTAGTTGGTTGAGTTGTGCTTAAAAATTAATTATAAAATTTATTTTGATATTATTATGATCAATATTGATATTTGAACAGGTCTCGATTATGACATCAATTAAATTTTTTACATCAATATAGCATATTGTAATGTAGATTAAAAGGATGGGGGGGGGGGGGGGGATTTAGCGATATTTTCAATTGCCACTAATAACTATTATGTTAGCTTGTTAAACCCTTTAGTAGCAATTGTAATTATTATAAAAGACATACCTCGATTTTTTAGCGACAATTGTAATTAACACAGAAGATATAACTTTTAGCGGCAATTATGATCACCATGAAAGACATATCTCAGGTATAGACATGTTGCTATATCATGACAATTATAATTATCGTGAAAGACTTATCTTTTAGTGGTAATTATAATCACCGCAAAAGATATACCATTGGACATAGATAGGTTACCACATCATGGCAATTATATTTGCCGATATCAATTACCATAATAACTCAAACCTATAGTGGTAATTCTTTATACCTTTACCAGCAATCACTGTAATTGCCAGTATAACTTTTTCTAACCCTGGTTCTATCGGCAAATAAGCAATTGCCAGTATAAGTCCTAGTGGCGATAATAATTACTGCTAAATGCCAAAATAATTGTCGATAAAAATATTCTCTGTTGTAGTGATGCTCCAATTTGCAATCATCCTAAAATAAAAATAATGAGATTAGCATATAGTAAAAATAATAACTAAACTTTTTAAAACTGTATATTATATTTATTGATTTTGTCATAATATATGAATTGATGTTGATTTATTTGAGTCTTCAACAGAGATAGAATAGCTATCCGATGCCATAGGAGAATCAAGATCATGAACAATAGAAGCAATAGGACTTAAAGCAAAATAAAAAAATTAACCAGTAAAGTATTATAAATAAGTTAAACTTAATAAAAATTTTATGAAAGATACAGCAACTTATCTTTTTTCTCAGATCTTAGCCAATCTTAAAGACAAATCATAGTTTCAACAATATCAGGATCTAATGAACTTCAAAAAGCATCTATCACTCATCTACCTATAGTAAATATTGATTCTGAAGCTACAGTAGATACTGAAATTGCCAAAATATCTGTTATAATTCGAGAAAGGATAGGATACTTTAGACCATTAAATTTTTAGCAGCCTAAAATATCAAAAACATCACCTTCAATCCATGGCCAAATAGATTCCTCCATATATATATATATCCAAATCTATTTTAATTTATTGCTGCTGTGCATTCTCCTTCATAAATTATGCAAATCTTTTTTTTCTTCCTTCAATCTCATCAAACTCATCATAAATATATCCGCTATCCTCGATGAACCAATATCATGAGTCAATGGAACAGAAGAGAAAGAATTTTTTTTTCATACTCACTATCAAGCTTCTGAATGACATTATGAATATTATTAACCTCTTTTTCTCTATTTAAAGAATATATTTGTGAGTAATAAAATTCTACCATCTTCATTTTGTAGCGAGGATCTAGAAATGAGTCCATTACTAGCATAAGATTTGATTGTTGCTAATATTTATCAAATTTCTCTTTCATTGATAATGTCATAATGAGAAAAAGTTGATCCTTCAGATTTGTGCACCACTCAACAATCTGTAATTAAATTTTATAAAATTCTTGAAAAAAAAGATTTACAGTTGGATATGTTGTGCCTGAAAGGAGCTTGGTGATGTTATAGAAGTCTTTTAAAGCTTGACAAAATACTTTTACCTCTTTCTATTGATCATTTGTTGGACACATATCAAATTTATATGGATCAACACACTGCAATTTTTTGAAGGCCTTCTTATAATAACAAGCATCCCTAAGCATCAAATATATAGAATTCTATCGTGTAGGAACATTAAGTGATAAACCTTCGCGTATGTTCAAATTACATTCTTTGGCCCTCTTCTCAAACTCCTCTAATTGTAATGGAGAGCTTCGAATAATTTTCACCATTTTTTAGATATTTTTAATTGTTATATTATTTTTTTAATCCATCTTGTACAACTAAATTAATAATATATGTTGCACATCTTACATGAAAGAACCGGTCATTGCATATAAGTGCTATTTGAAGCTTTTCCATGATTTCTCTAACACAAACATCATTGGCACGATCATTGTCCAAGGTTAATACAAATAACTTACGATCAATATTTCAATCTATCATATTTTTGATAAATATATTGCATAAATTAACTCCTGTATATCTTCCTTCCATATGCATAAAGTTAATTATTTTCTTTTCCAAATTACAATCATCATCAATAAAATGTGTTATCGTACATAAATAAGACTTATTTAATCTAGAAGTTTATATATCCATACTTGTACTTATCTGATAAGAAAGTAGACTAAATATATCATAGATCTTTTTTTTTCTCCTCTAAATATGTCTCCATAATCTCCTATCTAAGAGTTACGTAACTCTTTAATTCGAAAGATGATCCCAAAGATTTAATAAAATCAATAAATCCATCATGCTCAATCATAGAAAATTGATATTCATGCATAACAAACATTTATATAACTTTCTTACGGCTAACCTCTTCATCATATATATATGTGTGTCTAAAGAATAAGTACCATCCTCTCTTTTCAATGATGCTTGTAACATTTGTTAGCCTTTAGTAGTCACATTCTTCAAAAAGGGATGGCATTTATCAAGATGATTTTTCAAATGTGTTGTCTTTTGCAGTGATTACATCTTGCCTCTTCTTTTTTAATAATTTTTTCATCCACTTTTTTTTGTAATTCATATTTTGTAAAATCATCCCAAATTTTAGATGTAACTTCTTCTTTTTTCTTTGCCCCTCTGTTTGATTTTTAAGCTCAATTGATTTACTATTTGCATCTTCAATTATCCCATTAGAAGACATGATATATAACAACTGCATTCAAAATACAAGAAGTTTATCTTATGTATCAAGTTATGATAAAAAAATAAAGTATAATTATTAGAAAAAGATAGAAGTATCTATGTATAAATTTTTGACTAATGAAACATAATAAATTATGCAACACCAAGAAGAGCACAAGGTGCCTATGACATATTAATAAAAATCATAAAACATAGGAAAAACAAACCTAATATATTTTTTGGGATTCTTATCTTCTTTTTGAATTCACTAATGAGCTCTTTCACTATGTACTGCAAGCAATGTTATCTTAGAATAGTCAATATAAATAGTTGAATATATAGAGATATGGAAACATGTAGAAAAATCATTTGTAACGACATTAAAACAATAACATTAACCAATAATATTATTATACAATAAGAGGAAAGTATTTTTATACATGTAAACTATATTAATACAACTAAGCTGCTAATAAGAAAAGTTAAGATAGATGCCAATCCCATGTTGATTCAGGCAATCAAACTTATGTAAGTTGGTATCTATAGATTTTCTTAAATCACGTATCATAATTGTTTAAACAAAGAATCCACTAAAACTGAGGTAAACAACAAACAATTGATGATGATCTATAAAGCAACCAACAACTCAACAATTTATAAAATAAGAAAGAAAGAAAGGTCCTACTTACAGGTCAATATATAATTTCATTTAGTTGTTTCAAGTCATAGAAATTGAACCAAGCATCTGTAAGCATTGTGGCATGTGGCCTATGGGAGATGTTCTTTGGTGACTCGATATTGCATGCACTAGGTGCAATTGAACCGCACCAAATCCCATGGTGGATAATATACCACGTTACCTCTTGTATTTCACCAATTGCTGATTGCACGCTATCCACTGTGCATATGCTCCTAGATTTGGCCCGGTTCACTTGACCTAGACCACTTGGTGCATGCAATAATTTCTCTATCCTTTGAGATAGAAAGGTGAGAGAATAGGGATGGATACAGGTGATGCCAGATCTTTGAAGAAGTTTATTTTATAATAAGCTGTATGGCCTCAAGCAAAAAAAAAAAGAAGCAAAGAGACAGAGGCCAAAAGGTTAAATCGAGTACCTAGCTACTCTTCGAAGCTTGTAGTTTTTTTTTTTGTGAAGAATGTCATGGAAAGCCGATCAAGAAGCCAAGAAGAAGAAGAACCCCATCGTTGAACTTCAGTTGGGATTTGGGAACGATGTTTGTCACCAAAGTGCTGAATGGTGATTAAAAAGGATTTTATCATCACCAGTCATCCATTGAGAAAGATGCTGATCGTCGACTATCGATCATTGGTTGAGATACCTTATGGTGGTGTGGGGCGGTGGGGAGGAAAAAAATAAAACCCTAGTCGTCAGTTGGGATGGGAAAAAAAGATGAAGTCGAAGAGCCGGAAAGGATTGAAAGAATTATTGCAATGGGAAGGAAATAAGATTTTTAATTGACGGGTTCATGGATACAGATCATTGAGCAAACTAGAAGATATTATATGGATATCCATATCCAAATCTAAAAAAATATGTAAAATTCATATTTGAATCCATATCCGAATATTTTCCTATCTAACTATCCGAAGCTGTATCTTGATCCGATCAAAGCTAATAAAATATATCCAAATCTGACCTAAATCGAATACTGATGCAGATACGGTCGGATAAAATTTGACCCATTTTTAGCCCTGAATGTGGCTTGATCTCATAGTTGATGTCGAGCAAAGAGGGCTCACCAGAAAAGTTAAGCAAAAAGGGTGGAGAGGCCACACAAGGAGGGCAAAGAGGTCAAGGAGGAGGCCTACCTAATCTTCTTTAATCCAATGAGGAAAACTTTGGCTAAGTGCTCGACGAGGGAAAGCTCTAGCAAGTGTTCGGCATAGAAAACTCTCATGAAGTGTCTAGTGTGAAAAACTTCGACGAAGTGCTTAACTTGATGTGCAAAATTCTAGTGAAGTGCTTGGCATTATTTGATGGAAGGAGAGTTTGACTGTTGTCCTTAGTACTAGTGATGAGAGGGAGTATTGGTCAATATTGGAAAGATCTCTGATGAAGAGAAGAGAGGGAGAGTCCAATTGGTCATCCTTGGGAGTGGCGATTAGAGGTATTAGTCCAATGCCAAGGAGATCTTTGGTGAAGGAAAGAGGAAAGAGTCCAGTTGGTCATCCTTGGGTATAGACTATGAGTTTAGTGAAGGAAAGAGGGATGTCGATGGTGGGAAGAGAGTCAAGAAAATTAAGGTGCTCGATTTTGTTGATGGCGGCTTCAAGTGCCGCCCGATCATGGAAGGAAACGGTGATGAAATCTTTAGCAAAGGAGGATTGGTGGTGAAAATAGTGGTAGAGAATAGAGGCGACGATTGAGAGGGATTAAGCTTTCAAGGAATTAGGCATGCTGATGATCGTGAGAGGAATAGTGCATGTGATTTGGGAACGAAGTGGAAGATGATGGGATGGATAGGTTCTAGTAAGACCCATAAACTTGTTACCCATTTTCAAAGATAAAGAAGCAATTCCATAATTCTTATTAATATTTAATTTAAAAAAATATGTTTTTAGCTAATGGCATTTGTAGTATCCTTATGTGGGGTGTATATATGCAAAAGTGGAGTTTTGTGATAGTATATATATGAATATTAATTTTTGGAGGATATTCACACAACTTTGAATGTTTAGAAAGGTATACATAAAAAGAAATCTAAAAGACTAAGCTTCAATTAAGTTTGGACCATCCTAGCCCAAATATATAATTTGAGTTGGTCCAATTGGGTTCTGGTCAGACTCGGATTGGACTTGGGGCGAGATTTTTTAAATATTTTTAGATCTAAGCCCAATGCAAATCTTGAAAAAAATTTTGAATCGAGCTTAGGCAGGGGAGTTCCCCAACCTGGCTGGCCTATTTTGAGCTCTATTTTATATTTCCTTTTTCATCATTTCCTTCTTGTTTGCTTCCATGGAGGAGAATAAAAGCATGACCAAATTCCAACTCCTTAAAATTTGAACTTTTTAATCGATCTCTCATTGCAAAATTTTGAGATGAATTCATGATGAGTTATTGTCTCACGTACGATTCTCTTTTCTTGGGTTTCTGTAGGTCAACTCTACAAGTTTTTATTCAAAAGCTTCCCCTTTTTCAA
Organism: Cocos nucifera; assembly: GCA_006176705.1. Taxonomy (NCBI): domain Eukaryota; kingdom Viridiplantae; phylum Streptophyta; class Magnoliopsida; order Arecales; family Arecaceae; genus Cocos; species Cocos nucifera. The sequence goes on from QRFJ01002404.1 coordinate 176,282, forward strand.
AATTTTTGATGCATGTTTGCATGATAAGTTTTTCTTTTTGGTATTGAATTGGAACAAGAGCAAATTGGTTACTAGGATTTTGCGTTTGGATCAGGTTGAGGGCCTTCTAGGTTCTAATCAATTTTTTGTTTAGATTTTATATCCCAAAAATTGGTTGTCTCATTTGTCTTGAGGTTTGGTGATAATATAGTTTTTTTGCTAGCAACTATGTATAACGGTAGATGGATTATGATTGTAATTTTGATTTATTCGGAATTCTAGGTCATGTTTGAAAGAAAAGTTGGAATTTGATGCTAAATCTGATGATGTAGAATATATATGCAAATTATGCTAAGGCTAAATGACATATTCTCATTTAGTTGCATTCAACATCGTAGATCCTAGTTTGCTCTAGGTATTTGCTCTCATTGTACTAATATGGCTATTGAATGTTTTACTTGAGAGATTTGATCATGAAATTAGGGCAAGAGAATCCATTCTAACTCATCTCCATAATTTAAAGAGGATAATTTTGATAAGAATTTTGTACCTTGTCCTGTGCATCACTGGCTCCCCTGCTAGCTATATTCCATTACTTCTGTAATTATTAGAATGAGTATTAGGAAAAGGCCAAAGGAGATTTTTCATTACCTTTTTGTAGTTGCAGTCACAAAGAAAAATTGGGCTAGTTAAGTTCCACAGGCATGCTCAATTTTTCCTATTGTTTCTCTCTAGGTAGTGTAAATGAAGCATTCATTGTTAGTTAAGTGAAAATCAAAGCATGCTAGATAAATAATTTGATTACTTCTATTTACAGATGACTAAAGGGAACTATGCTAGATGACGACATCAATATTGTCACTATATATATATATATATATATATATATATATATATATATATATATATATATATATATATATATATATATATATATATATAATGATATAGTATAGTATAGCATAATATAATATAATGTAATGTAATGTAATATATATTATATTATATATAATGGAGTAAATTATAAAATTTTCTTGAAGTTTATGTTTATTAGTGAAATTGCTCATATGAAAAATTGAAATTGTCCTTGGGTGGAGGAAGAGGATGCATTTGTTTTCTTATATGTTGTCACGTCACTTAAAGTTATTTTAATTTATTTTAAATTTTTTGATGTTGTTGGATGGTAGTCCATTGATTTGATAATGTGTTTGACCTCGGATGACATTGTTGCTACCGAAGATGACAGCGTGGATGATCTTTATTCCACTCACTCCATGGCATGACATCATCGATCACACACCAATCTCTCGTTATCAGTCATGCACTGATTTCTCTGGCAAGAGCTCAAGCAGTTTTGACATTGCCAGGTAGTGGATGCTCGACTCTTCTAAAAGCACCCACGACTTCGGGTTCTCATCAACCACATGGAGGTCGACAAGCATGTGAAGCCTATCATTGGTTCTTCATTGATGACTCCTCGATTCGCCTCACTTTTTCATCAGACATTTTGCTACATGGAAGGTGCAAAAAGCTTCTAGCATGATAATTCTAGCATGCTTTCCTCTATAAAAAGGTAGAAAAAGATAAAGAGAGGGCTCTCTCAATCTCTCTCTCTAACATGCTCATTTTCTCTCTCTCTAGATTCTCTAGACTCCTAAGAAACTCTAAAATCACTCCCACCATCTTCTTCTATCTGTTCTCCCTCTCTGATTATCACTGACTTAATCATCGGAGGGTCTTCCATTTGAGAACCCTCACTTTCTTCTCTGATGTCAAAAACTTTCCTTACAGGTCATCGGGGCTGCATCACTACATATTGCTCCAATGCAATGTAATCGTTGATAGCCACAGCCCATGTTGGAGGGAAGCTGCAATAGATTTGGCATTAGAGGAAGGCCCTGACCTAGTTTTTTTTAAGGAAGATGATGAGGACATGATCCCAGAATCATTTCTTCGCATCACATCATTAGTCTTCCCTTCAAATCGCACCCAACGCACTGTCGGCCGAGGAATAGCACCCCTAATTGTTTGTTGTGGCCAACCCAGATCTAGTTGTAGCTAGAGTGGAGTAGGTTTAGGCTCTCACGATTGCTATCTAACAATTACAACAGAGAGACGTCCGACTCAAGCCCCTCTGATGGCGGTGTCTCAACATAGCTACTAGACCTATGAAGAGGGCATAGAGCAGGATGACTGACGTTCCTACCCAGTCTAAGTCCCACACTGACAATCATGGTCAATGGAGCGGACTCTATGCTACATGCTTCCCCGAGCTTGAAGCACCGAAAGAGGTGAGCGGACGTGCAAATCGTCAGAGCTCTCTAACAAGGGCTCCATCTCACAACTCTCTCCATGCTGACAACCTTCACGGCATTAGGATGATCTCGAAAAGAAGGGCCATGAGCTGGAACACCAAATCGATGAGTGCCAAATTACAAGCTATTGATGAGACAATGGTCTCAACCTCAACAGATAGCAGCCCTTCTCCCAAGAGATATTGAGTGAACCGATCTCAATTCAGTTCAACATGCTAGCGATCAAGCATTACTATGGCTCAACCAATCCCATTGATCACCTAGAGGGCCATCGAGACCTTATGGTGTTACAGGGGGCTTCTAACTCCCTTCCTTGCCTTGCTTTCCAAGCGCGCTCAGAAAGATGGCAAGGATGTGGTTCTCCATTCTCTCCAAAAAATTCATCCACAGCTTCGAGTAGTTGGGACACTAGTTTATCACCTACTTTGATAGCCAACGACCGTAGCTAAAGACCAGTGACTGCCGCTTCTCCATTTAGTAAAGAGAAGGAGAATCTTTAAGAGAATACATAGTACATTTTAACGCAGCCATGTTAGAAGTCTGAGACTTCAATGAGTCCGTTGCCATATTAACAATGAAATAAGGACTCAAGAATTAGTGCCTAACCTTCTCCCTCAACAAAAAATTTTCTAAGGACTACTTTGAATTTCTTACCCGAGCACAGAAATATGTGCAAGCTAAGAAGAATGAGATGCTCACGCAGGAGAAGGAAGGAAAGAATGACGATAAGAAGAAGAGGCCCCGAGAAGAAGACCCTAGGCAAAGGAAGATTGGGAGAAATGGCAACCCTTGGAACTAGCAGAGGATCAGAAGCCCTCCGCACCACTTCGATCATTACACTCCACTCTCTACCCCTTGCTCTCAAATTATGATTCAGGGGAAGAGGTATTTACGTCGGCCAAAGTTGATGACCTCCCAGCCATAGAAAAGGGATCGAACGAAGTACTATCGGTTCCACTGGGACCATGGGCATGCACGAAGGAGTGCCACCAGTTGAAGAAGGAGATCGAGGCCTTAATCCACTGGGGCTATCTTGAAAAATATGTCAACAGAGGCAAGGAGCTGGTGGAAGGATCTCATCGATCGAACGCCGATCTAGAAAATGATTGCAGTAATCTCCTGATGACTGGAGTCATTGTTGTGATTAGGTGTTTTATGCATGCATATATCTGAAGAGAAAACTATGCACGAACACCTTTTGTGCAGGATTGGAGGAAGTGAAGAGGTAATGAGATTATGAGAGAACTCCTTCTCCCTTTTCTTTTTCTCTCTCTAATTTTGCTCAAAATCATGGCAGAATTGGATGTGTGGAAGCAGAGGCGCAGAAGAAAGGAGGGGCACCACTCACAAAATTCTACGATGAAAAGTTACGTAGAAATCTCGCATCTCCTCTATTTTGCACCCCAAAGCAACTCTTCATGTATATCCAACACCTCATCCCATTATCCTTATCCATCGAGACTAAAATTTAAGTTTAAATCAAATTCAAGCTTAAATTAATGGATAAGAATAAGAGTGGTTAGAGAGAGACTCTAAGGAGGGGGCACCAACAATGGATGTGCACCCCTTCTCCCTCTCCTGTTTCATGTACGATGCTAATCTAAAATTGGCATCCCACTTTAGGCATGAGGGAAGAGAGAGAGTCCTAGTAAATTGGGACTCTGGCATCTAATGCAATTTGGATTTAATTCGGATTTAATTCAAATCCAATTCGAATTTGATTCAAGCCCAATCCATTCCAAACTCAATCCTAATCTAATTAGGATTCAAATATGAAATCCAAATGCCCAATAAAACTCAATTAGGTCAAGTGTAATGAAATTAAATCTTATTTAATTATTTAGGACTTGATCCCCAATTTGATCTCATCAAATTGAATTGCAATTAAGTCCTCCTTGCTTACTATTAGTAGATCCTTTACTAGTAACTTTTACAAATTGATCTAAATTATCAATCATATTGATTATTTGATCTTGATCCAACTATTTTATCTAATCAAATATTTATTATGTGTGACCCTATAGGTTCTCTTCATCTGATAGTGAGACATACCATGATCTCCATCATAATATCATCAAAATATCTTTCAATAGGTTGGAATAATTCTAACTCACCACCATCAAGAATCATTGATTCAAAATCATCTTAGTAAGTTCTCACAATCCACTAGTAATATTTAGCAGCATATGGTGGCAATTCAGTAGAACAGAATAAATAAAATCTCTAAATATAGTTACTTTATGATTCAGTTCCTCTATCACGAGTTCTGATCAAGATGAAGGTTATGAAAAATTCATCAAACTCCAACATCTGTCATATGTAAGATTCAATTAGCTCAAGTCTAAATCATTAAACTTGTGAAAAAAAATTTTCATCAATAATCTTGCTTTGACCACAGAATTAAAGACTCAGCTTCTCAAATCTCATAGAACTACTTCTTATCTACTAAGATTGATAAATCCCATCTAGATGCGCACTCTACTCCTATAATCAACCTACTATAACCAACATATACTATAAGGACCTAAATGGTTAAGAGATTATATTTATGTGCAGTCAAACTATAATAACCCCACTAAGAGAGCCGAAGCACCATACTGATAAATGATAAATGAGTAGACATCCATGTGATCTCTTATATGATTATACTTAATATTTTTATTTCCTAAGAATCATCTATGATGAGGACATCATCTAGCAACACGTTTATTGATCTACTTTATTTATTTTATTTTATTTTTATATTACTGGATGTATGTGGGTGTATGGAATTGGATGTAATTTCTTTTTAACTTATGCACATATTTCAAAGCATGAGGTGGAATCAAGTTATTAAGAATCAGATTTTTTGTTAGAGATATTTTTAATTTGTTAGAAAGTTTGTTATTTTAATAGGATTTGTTAGAGTTTGTTACAGTCCGGGTTGCTTTTGTAAATGAAAAAAAAAGAACGGAATTGAATTAAGAATCTTTTCTTCTCTCCCGAGTGTTTCTTCCTCTTCCTCCTTCTACCTCTTCCTCTCTTCCCTTCTTCTTCTTCCTCTACTTCTTCTTTCCATTCTCTGCTAAATACTTTCCTCCCAAAGCTAGGGCAACCCGTCCCTCTCCTGTTTCAAGTGCCCGAGCCTTCAGATCTAGGTCACCGCCATCGGTCATCTCCCAACACTGCTTAGCCCTCCTTAGTGCCAAACCATCTCCCACCACCAAGCCACACCGCCACCTCCTTTCAAATCCTCCCTCTGCGATGCCTCTGCTCCTAGCCATTTCCCACCACCGCACGCCGCCACCATCTACAACCATATCTAGCCACCACTCAGCCCCTTACGGTCCTCCTCCTCTAGAACTGCTCTGGCAAAATCCCATCCATCATCACAACCTCCGACCTTCCTCTCTTCCTTTGCATCCGACAACAGCAGCCAGTCGCCCACCGCCCCTTTTTTTCCCTCTCCCCCTCACCAAAAAAGCTTCTCTGGTCAAACCCTACCACAGCCTTCCGACCGCTCGGCCCGATCCTAGTTGGCCCCACGCCCAACGGCGCCCGTCGCCTCCGCCTTCTTCTCTGTCAACGCCAACCTCGGTTGGCTCCTTCCTGACAGCTCCTGCGGCAACTTCCACCACTACCAGCGCCAACCAGTTGCCTCCAGTGCCCCTTCCATTGCTACTCACGTCCTCCGCCGCCACCACTGGCCCCTTTACCCGGCTGATCAACCATGGCGGACCAGTCCCGATGACCGCCCCTGAGCCATCAGATGTCTTGCATCCGAGCGCCGAACCCCCTATTTCTCGAACCCCTCTGTTTTGCACGACCGTGAAGGAGCATGAATTTCAGAGCAAACCCGACCCCTTCAATATTGATTTTCTTTTTTTTTTTTTATCATTTTAAATTTTTAATAAATATTAGGGCATGTCTTGTAAAATTGTTCTTATCTATCTTATTTTAGGTGATTTTAGATCTAAAGATTTCGTGATGCTTCATCATGAAATTATTTAGAATTTTTTTAATCAATGCTATTTAAATTTTTTTTATGCTAATTTTCTATCTTTTATTCTCCTAGATTCGATTTAATTAAGTTGATAGCCCTAGCCAAGTAACCAACCATTTCTTAACGACCAGCAATTCTATTTTTAAATTTCTTATCGGTGCGGGCCAATTGGATTACTTTCAGATCAGACTTTAATCATGATTGAACCCTTTAGTTAGTTTTCATGCTTACTTTAATTTTTTACTATTTTTATACTTTAATTACTTTAATTAATTTTGCTCGCTGATCTTCATAGTGATTAAGTAGGTCTAGGTTAGCTAGCCTTATCTCGCATCAGTTTTTTGGTATCAGAGCCTAGATTTTTCTTTTCTTTTTTTTTTCTTTTGGTTAGGGTTAGTTGCATTTTGCATTTATTTAGTTTGCATTTTACTTTCTTTGCATGACCACTAGATTAGGAACCAAATACCAAATAGAATCTTCTCAATCAATTAATAAAATAAAATCTAATTTAGAAGCCACTTTACAAAAAATATTAGGACGTCTTGAAAGCATCAATAATAAATTAGATACTGCGATCACTCATCAACTTGAGCCTCCTAGATCATATATCTTAGACCCAAGACCTAGTGTGAATCAGACTCCTATTGGTCATCCTCCATCTACTACCCTGCCAACCAAGAAGAATGACAAAGAAATAGGAGTCATTGAAGAAACTTCACGAGTAATTAGCTCCAAGATTCAATGTTTCAAGTGCAATGGACTACGCCATGTTGCTAGTCAATGCCCATCTAGAGCACTACATATAGAAAAAATAGAAATTAAAAATCTTGAGAATGACCTTGAAGAAGAAGTTTATATCGCGGACCTAAAATTAGTTGATATCTTTGAAGAGTATGACACCACACAAATTGAGACTGCATTTAAAGAATGATTAGGCATGGTTAGATGTGTGCTGACCCAACCCAAAGAAAGTGAAGTTTGGTGCTATATCACGTCTAGGTGTTACACGTCTAGGTTTAACACCTGTAGACCATCCTAGTCTATATAATGTGGCCTGGGTAGATGCTTCGTCTATCCCCATTAGGCATAGATGTCTGGTCTCGATCAAATTTCAGTCATATCAAGATAAAATCTGGTGTGATATGTTGCTAATGAAAGTTGGTAGCATCATCTTTGATAGGCCATGGCTCTTTGACCAGGATACCACACTCCATGGTTGATCTTATACTTGTACATTTATGAGCCAGGATAAAAGGATCACTGTATATCCTTTACTCCCTAGAGCTACCAAGAAAAATGAAAATAATAACCAAAATGACCAAAAACAAAAGAAGAGCCTTCATATAATCAATGCTAAAGATTTTGAAAAAGAATTGAATGATGGCTCTTTGGTCTGAATTCTGGTGGTTAAGAAAATGAGTGGAGACAGTTTCTTTATACCAGTATTCTCAGGAGGTAATTATCCTCTTAGACCAATTCAAAAATATCTTCCCGGAAGACCTCCCGGATCATTTGCCCCCAATGCAGGATATCCAGCACGCTATTAATCTTGTTCCTGGAGCCATTCTTCCCAATCTCCCTCACTATCATTTAAACCCCACTAAGCGAGCTTTTCAAGAAATAAAAAAAAAAAGACTCACGCTCCAGTTTTGTAGTTACCAGATTTTTCAAAAGTCTTCAAAGTTGCATGTGATGTATCTGGAGTAGGAATTGGTGGAGTCCTAAGTCAGGTTGGACATCCTGTGACTTTCTTTTGTGAAAAACTAAATGACTCTAAGTGCAGGTATTCCACCTATGATAAAGAATTCTACACCTTGGTCCAAGCTCTTAAGTTTTGGAGGCATTATTCGCTTCCACAAGAATTTATCTTGTATTCAGACCATGAGGCCCTTAAGTTTCTCAACTTCCAAAAGAAATTAAATTCAAGACATGGAAAGTGGGGTTGAGTTTCTTCAGGTCTACACCTTTGTGATAAAGCACAAAGCAGGCATAGAAAATAAAGCTGCTGATGCACTCTCTCATAGGGTGGCCCTCTTATCGATAGTAAGTGTAAAAGTTATGGGCTTTGAACAGTTAAAAGAATAATATGATGAGTGTCTAGACTTTAAAAATATTATTTTCTTCCTTAAATAAGGACCGTCTAGAGACCTCTTTTTAAGAATAATAAATTATATATCCCACGGACTTCTGTGAGAGATTTCTTGATTTGAAAAATACACACTAGAGATTTATGTGGGTATTTTGAGAGGAACAAAACTATAGATGCCCTTGAAGCCCAATTTCACTGGCCTAGCTTAAAGCATGATGTAGCCCAAATTGTTGCTCGATGTCGTACTTAAGCCATGGCTAAACATTAAAAATAAAATACTGATTTCTACATCCTGTTACCTATCCCTGACTGTCCATGGCAAGATGTGAGTATGGACTTTATTCTAAGATTACCTCGAATAGCTAAGAAAAATAACTCCATTGGTATGGTGGTAGATAGGTTTTTCAAGATGGCCCATTTTCTTTCCTGTCTCAAGACCTCTGATGCCTCTAGAGTTGCTCGTCTATATTTTGATGAAATTGTTAGGCTGCATGGATTGCTAAAATTTATAGTATCTGACAGAGACGTTCGATTCATTAGTTACTTTTGAAAAACTTTATGGCACTTAATGGGCACAAAACTAAAATTTTTATCTGCATATCACCCACAAACAAATGGCCAAAATAAAGTTGTAAATAGAAGTTTAAAAAATTTACTTGGTTGTTTGGTAGGAGAGCATGTAAGGATCGAATTGGGATTTACTTTTATCTAGAGTAGAGTTTGCATATAATAGTTGGATAAATAAGTCTATTAGTTTGAGTTCTTTTGAAGTTGTGCATGGTTATCATCCTAAAAAGCCAGTAGACTTGATCCCATTACTTGTGCATGCTAGGGTTTCAGAGTCAGCATCATTCTTTACAGAGCATATTAGGAGTCTGCATAAAGAGATCAGTGATAAAATTAATTTAAGTAATCAAATGTATAAACGATTAGCGGATTCTCACCGACGAGTCAAGAATTTTGCTGAGGATGATTATGTCATGAGATTAGGATCAGACCTGAGCGATTTTTTTCAGGAACCGTTCGAAAGCTACATGCTTGAGGAGCAGGCCCATTCAAGATTTTAAAGAATGTTGGATCGAATGCGTATGTTATTGATCTATCACTTGGCTATGGGATTAGTTCAACTTTCAATGTATCAGATCTAACTGAATATAAAGAGCCAGCATTGATATCCAGTGATCTATTTGAGCCTGTACCTATCTTTGAGAGTGACCCACCCCCTGAGTGTTCACAAGCCTGTTGACGTAGAAACTTATCGTCGCCGGAGTAGAGGCCGAAGAGGCTGCCGTCGGAGACCTACAAAACAAAGTCTGGCTCGGAGCCGATGGGGGGTGGCTCCGACAAGACCCTCCGACGCTCAAGTCAGTTCCCATCAACAGGAATGGAATGCTCGGTAGAGTATAGAAAAGAAGAAAAGGGTTTTTTAGAACCTGGCATCAATGTATTTGGAGGGTCCTTTTATAGAGGGAGCTTGTTGTAACCGCCTTGGTTAATGGGCGTCGTAACTGTCTTGATCAATGTCGGTCGTTATTGTCGATCGTTATTATCGATAAATGTCGATCGTTATTATCGATAAATGCCGATCGTTATTATCGTGTAACCGTAGCAAGATCGCCTGCAGTAATCCATCATAAGGAGTTCGGCCATTGAGAAGCTCGTCCACTGAAGAAGTCTGTAGGGAGCCCGGCTTCCTTAGAAGCTCGGTCGTTGGAGAAATCCGCGTGGAGTCCGACTTTCGTATAAGCCCGATCGCTGGAGGGTTCCGTAAAGAGTCTGGCTTCCTTAGAAGCTCGGTCCGAGAGGAAGCTTTGGGGGGGAGTTCGGCTCCTGCAGGCGCCTGGCTGTAACGACGCAGAGACAGTTCAGCTTTTGCAGGAGTCTAACCGAAGCTCGGCAATTGAGTAATCAGAAGTAGTTCGGCAGCTAAGTAGTTCGACCCGCTGTCGACTGCTGAGGAGTTTGGGTGCTGGTTGTCCAAAGGAGCTCGACCGACCGAAAGAATGGTCGCTTGAGGAGTTCGATCACTGGGAGTATGAAGCTCGACCGCTTGAGAGTTCGGTCGGTTTGAAGGACTTCGGCTGAGGTTCGGCCGCTGAGAAGTTCGACCGAAAGTAGGAGTTCGACCGAGGGGGCGACCGCTTGAGGAGTTCGATCGAGGGGGCGACCACTTGAGGAGTTCGGCCGAGGAGGCGACCGCTTGAGGCCCGACCGAGGGAGGGTTCGGTCCTGTCGTTGGAAGTTTGAGGAGCTCGGTCGCTTGGCAGTTCGGCTGAAGCCCATCCGCAGAATCTCTTCTGCAGCCACTAGTCGCATCGGGTTGAGCATCGAACTAGACTTTGGCTGGAGCAGGGTTTATCCCCAATACTAGCCCCCCCACTCCCGAGTTCGAAACTTGAAGGAAGGGAGTGTAGTCAAGGCGACTGCCGAAGTTTTCTTCCGGGTCTCGTATCGATCCATGTCGAAGTTCGATGGATATTTCATCTCTGGCTAAAGTTGATGCCGAAGTTGAGGCTCTTTAGCCGAGGTTGATTTAGTCACTTAGAAAAAATCCTATCTCTCACCGAGGTCAAAGTCGGTGTTCTGACCTTATTTAATCGAAGTTGATAGGGTTGTTCGGAGGAGATCTTATCTCCTCTAGCTGAGGTTGACGAGGTCTTCCTCTTGTTCCTAATGGGCTGTGGGGGCACATGCGGACCGTCGTCCGAGCTTCTCCCCCCATCTCGTCTAAGGTGAACGAGGCCTTCGACTTTGCTCGCGTTAGGATGAGGTCTTCCTCCTGTTCCTAACGGGACTGTGGGGGCACATGCGGACCGTCGTCCGAGCTTCTCCCCCCATCTCGTCTAAGGTGAACGAGGCCTTCGACTTTGCTCGCGTTAGGACGAGGTCTTCCTCCTGTTCCTAACGGGCTGTGGGGGCACATGCGGACCATCGTCCGAGCTTCTCCCCCCATCTCGTCTAAGGTGAACGAGGCCTTCGACTTTGCTCGCGTTAGGACGAGGTCTTCCTCCTATTCCTAACGGGCTGTGGGGGCACATGCGGACCGTCGTCCGAGCTTCTCCCCCATCTCGTCTAAGGTGAACGAGGCCTTCGACTTTGCTCGCGTTAGGACGAGGTCTTCCTCCTGTTCCTAACGGGCTGTGGGGGCACATGCGGACCGTCGTCCGAGCTTCTCCCCCCATCTCGTCTAAGGTGAACGAGGCCTTCGACTTTGCTCGCGTTAGGACGAGGTCTTCCTCCTGTTCCTAACGGCTGTGGGGGCACATGCGGACCGTCGTCCGAGCTTCTCCCCCCATCTCGTCTAAGGTGAACGAGGCCTTCGACTTTGCTCGCGTTAGGACGAGGTCTTCCTCCTGTTCCTAACGGGCTGTGGGGGCACATGCGGACCATCGTCCGAGCTTCTCCCCCCATCTCGTCTAAGGTGAACGAGGCCTTCGACTTTGCTCGCGTTAGGACGAGGTCTTCCTTCTGTTCCTAACGGGCTATTTTTACTCATTTTTCTCTTGCCATCCCATAATCCTTGTGTCAAAAATAAAAAATGCAGAGCAAAGGAATCTTTGAAGGAAATTTATTGATGATACATCCTCAGATTTTCTGAATTCTATGGTCGGGGAAGCATTATCCCTCCGAGTTCCTTCAAGCGATAAGTTTTGGGTCGGATAACTTCCATCACCTCGTATGGATCTTCCCAATTTGGGGCGAGCTTCCCTTGACTTTGAGGCTGAGTGACAGCGGCTCGTCTGAGCACTAAGTCCCCCACTCTGAATGTCTTGCTTTTAACCCTGGAGTTGTAGTACCGAGCCACCTTCTGTTTATAAGCTGACATCCGGATGCGGGCTTCCTCCCTCCTTTCTTCCAGGAGGTCGAGGTTGACTCTGAGGTCTTGGGGGTTGTGCTGCTCATTGAAGCCCACGACTCGTGCAGAAGGGAGCTTAAGCTCGACTGGGATAACTGCCTCAGTACCGAAGGCCAAAGCGAAAGGTGTTTCTCCAGTTGGCATCCTCTGAGTAGTTCGGTATGCCCAGAGGACATGGTAGAGTTCGTCCACCCAGGCCCCTTTTGCCTTATCAAGTCTCGCTTTGATTCCTTGTAGCAAGGTCCGGTTGGTTATCTCAGCTTTCTCATTAGCCTGTGGATGAGCCACAGAGGTGAAGCATTGGGAGATGTTTAATCCTTCATAGAACTCGGTGAACCTAGCCCCGGCGAACTGACGCCCGTTGTCGGTTATAAGGGTTTGGGGCAGGCCGAACCGACAAACTAGTGACTTCCAAATAAAGTCCTATACCTTGGTCTCGGTAATTTTAGCGAGTGGTTCAGCTTCGATCCACTTGGTGAAGTAGTCAATCGCGACCAAGAGAAACTTTCGCTGTCCCGACGCTGTTGGGAAAGGGCCGAGTATATCCATTCCCCATTGCGCAAACGGCCAAGGTGAATTGAGCGGAGTGAGTTCGGATGCCGGCCGCCTCTGTACACTAGCATTTTTCTGGCAGCGATCGCACCTCTTTACGTATTTCACAGAATCGCGAAATAAGGTCGGCCAGTAATACCTTTGCCGAAGTAACTTTAGCGACAAAGATCTTGCTCCTAAGTGGCTTCCGCAAAGTCCTTCATGCACATCCCATAGTGCAAGATTAGCCTCTGAAGGTCGGAGACATCTCAATAATGGAAGGGAGTACGACCTTTTATACAGCTTGCCTTCGTATAAGACATAGCGGAAGGCCTGATTCTTGAGTTTCCGAGCTTCTTTTTGATCGTGAGGAAGAACCCCCTCTTTAAGGTACGCGACCAATGGATCGATCCAGTTGGGCTCGAATTCCGTCTGTAGGATGTCTTGAGGTTCTTCTATGGTCGAGTACTTCATAATTTCCAGAAACACTTCTTTGGGCAGTTCGGCTGGAGCCGAAGTGGCCAGTTTGGAAAAGAAATCGGCTCTCACATTTTCTATCCTTGGGATATGCTGAATGATGAAACTGCCGAAGGTCGGGGTCAAACTCTTCACCTTCCCGAGGTATCTCACCATGCTCTCCTCTCTTGCTTCGAAGTTGCCGCCAACTTGGCCGACCATCAGTTGGAAATCACTATAGACTCGGAGCCGATCTACTTTTAGCTCCTTTGCTATTTTTAATCCGACAATCAGTGCTTCATATTCGGCTTCATTGTTGGTAGCGGAAAACTCGAAGTGCAGCGCATACTCGACGACAACTCCCTCGGGGTTGACCAAGACCAACCCCGCACCAGCTCCAGTGGAGTTGGATGAACCATCCACGTGCAGAACCCAGAAACCTTCAGAGAGGTCGGCGCTTTCTTCGGGGAAGTTCGGTTGTGATGGTTCGGCTTCATCAAGGCTCGATCTTGCTTTTGTGTCTGTCTCGCTTGATTCAAGTTCGGCTTCGTCTGGAATGGTGCACTCTACTACAAAATCCGCCAGTATCTGGGCCTTGATTGATGGCCTAGGCTGGTAGTTGATGTCAAACTCCGTGAGCTCAATTGCCCATTTTGTGATTCTTCCGAAAGCATTTGCTCGGTGGAGAACTGCTTTTATTGGTTGATCCGTGAGGACCGTTATGGTGTGCTCCTGAAAATAAGGTCGGAGCCTCCTGGCAGCAATTATGAAACAGTAAGCCACTTTTTCTATCCTTGAGTATTTGGTCTCCGCGTCCCTCAGGACTCGGCTCACATAGTAGATCGATCGTTGCATCTTTGCTTCTTCCCTAACAAGGACTGCTGCCAAGGCCACCGAGGAAGCAGCTAGATACAAGAATAATTCTTCCCCATGCTTCAATTTTGCCAGCAGCGGGGGCGTGCCGAGGTAGTTTTTGAGCTCCTCGAACGCTTGTTGACACTCCACCGTCTAGTTGAAGTCCTTTGGTCGTCTGAGAACCTGAAAGAAGGGCATGCAACGTTCAGCCGACCTTGAGATGAAATGATTTAGGGATGCCACCCTCCCGGCCAGGCGCTGAACTTCCTTGATCGTCTTTGGAGTGGTCATTTTCCTAATAGCTCAGATTTTTTGGGGGTTTGCCTCGATTCCTCGCTTTGACACCATGAACCCAAGAAATTTTTCGGAGGTTACGCCAAAGGCGCATTTGGTTGGGTTCAGCTTCATCTTGTGCTTCCTAAGTGCACCGAAGGTCTCTTCAAGATCGGCCAGATGGTCTGTTGAAGTTCGGCTTTTGACAAGCATGTCATCTACGTACACCTCCATGTTGCGGCCGATCTGCTCCTTGAAAATTTTATTGACCAAATGCTGGTACGTTGCCCCCACGTTCTTGAGTCCAAAAGGCATGACTTTGTAGCAATAAAGACCTCGGTTAGTAATGAAGGCGGTCTTTTCTTCGTCTTCAGGCGCCATGCGTATCTGGTTGTAACCAGAAAAGGCGTCCATAAAGGTGAGGAGCTCATGACCCGAGGTTGCATCCACCAACTGATCGATCCTAGGCAGGGGATAACTATCCTTTGGACAGGCTTTGTTCAGTTTTTTGAAGTTGATGCACATCCTCCACTTGTTGTTTGTCTTTTTGACAAGAACCACGTTCGAAACCCAGGTCAGATAGTGAACTTCCCGGATTAGACCGACTTTAAGGAGTTTATCTACTTGTTCAGCGATCGCTTTCTGCCTCTCCGGGGCATGCTGGCGTAGCTTTTCTCTTACCGATCGGTGTTTCGGGTCGATGGCCAATCGATGTTCCATGATCTCGGCATCAATTCCTGGCATATCCGCTGGGGTCCAAGCGAAGACGTCCGTGTTTCTTCTGAGGAAAGCGACGAGCTGCTCCCGAACCTCGACTGCCAGGTTGGAACCGATCTGCACCATATGCTCCGAGCTTCCATCATTCAAGGACACAGAGACGAGGTCCTCTGCCGGCTCAACTCGTTCTTCATTAAGGTCGTCGCGGACGTCCAGTCCATCAACAAGACAGGGGTCGGGCTGATCTCTCTTATGCAAGGCGATCGAGTAACAATACCTTGCTAGAGCCTGGTCTCCTCTGACTTCTCCAACCCCATGGCTCGTAGGGAACTTCATCTTCAAGTAATAAGTCGACACCACCGCCCGGAGTGCATTTAAACCAGGTCGGCCGAGGATCGCATTATAGGCGGACGGGATCTTTACAACTAGGAAGTCGACCCGAGCTTTGGCTTGCTTTGGGTGCTGCCCCGCTGCTACAGTCAAAGTTATGATACCTTCGACTGGTACAGTGTCGCCAGCAAATCCGACTAGCGGAGAATTCATCGGCCCCAATCGATCGTCAGGTAGGGATATTTTTGAGAAGGCATCATAAAACAACACATCAGCTGAGCTTCCATTATCTACGAGAATGCGGCGTACATCGTAATCAGCAATATTCAACGAAACTACAACCGCGTCGTTATGTGAAAATTGGATTCCCTGGCCGTCCTCCTCAGTGAAGGCTACAGGCTCCATAATCCTCCGTTTCTTCATCGATCCTTCGAGCCTGCTGGCTTCCTTTTGCCGAGGTCCTCCTAAGATAGTGTTGATGACACCAACGGGCGGCCGATCCTCTTATTGGTTTTCCCCGCTTGGCGGTAGCATTCTCGGTCGATCTTTCACCTCCTCAGGCCATCTTCGAAGAAATCGGCTTAGTCTGCATCGCTTGACGAGCTCTTCAATCTCGTCCTGGAAGTTGAATGCACTCCTCAGTGTCATGACCGTGGTTCGCGATGGTAAAGACAGAACTTGTTGGGTATTACGCTTGTAAGGGTGGGAACGCATTCTCTCTGGTCTCGGAAGCCGTTCTCGGATCTCCATCAGAACTTGAGTCTTCGGGGTGTTAAGGGGGGTGTAGTTGTGGAATCGTCATCGTCGAAGAGAACTTCGGCGCTGAGGAGAACCTCGGTGCATCCTTCCGTCAGGGCTTCCCCGCTTCCGAGCTTGAGGAGGAGTCCGGGCTTGCTCGCGATCAGGGGGAGTCCAGGAGCGCGGCCGAGCTTTAGTCCGCTTTCTTTCTTCGGTGGATCTATCTAGCCTATCGATTAGCCGCTTGCCGCTGACTTCGCCGTCCTTAGCCTCGAAAGCCTCCTCTGCCCGGGCATAACTTTCGGCCCGAGCCAGCATGTCGGCAAAGTCCCTGGGAGGCTTCTTTTCCAGGGAAGAATAATAGATCGTTCTTCTGAAGGCCGCTTTTGAGAGCGGCCATGGCGACCGACTGGTCCATGTCCCGGACCTCTAGCGCAGCAGTATTAAATCGGGAAATGAAAGCCCGGATGGATTCCCCCTCTTTCTGCCTGATAGCCATTAGGGAGTCCGAACTTCGGCGTGGACGCCGACTACTAACGAAGTGGGCCGCGAATTGTCGACTCATTTGGTCAAACGATAGGATGGTATTCGGCTTGAGTGCCGAGTACCAGTTCCTGGCGGCTCCTTTAAGAGTAGAGGGAAAAAGCCCGGCACAGGATGGCGTCTGGCGCGCCATGGAGCAGCATCGTCGTCCGAAAGGCTTTCAGGTGGTCGACCGGATCAGTGGTCCCATCATAGCTCTCGAACTGTGGGAGTTTGAAGTTCGGCGGGACTGGTTCTTGCATAATTTTCTGTGAGAATGGAGGGTCGATTCGGATCTCATTACCGTATGAGGAAGGAGCGTGGCGGAGTTCTTCGATTCGTCGGCTCATTTCTAAGAGCCTTTGATCCAGAAGATCTTCATGGCCTCTTATCTCCAAAGTCTTCTTGCTGGATGGATAAAATGCTTCTCCCTGGGACGAGCTGTGGTCCAAACAAGGGCTCTCCTTTCGTTGCTTTTCTTTTTCGGAGATTGGAGGTCGGGTAGCCCATATTGATTGCCTTTGGACCGGACCACTCGGCTCTGGAGAATCTTGCCGATTGGTCTGGTACGGTGGTTGGCTGGTGCAGGGCCTGCACCGCCTGAACTGCCTCAGTAAGGCCATGGACCTACTGGACGAGCAGGTTGAACTGTTCAGCATCTACTGCGGCCTGGACCATCGGGGCTGGAGCGGTAGTGGACGGATCCGGACGGGATTGGGCCGTGGAGGCCGTCGATCGTTGGGTTGCGGAATGAGCCTGAGTCACTGCGATCGGAGCAGGAGTGGACGGACTCGAACGAGACCAGGCCGCGGAGGTCGCCGATCTCTGGGTGGAGGCTCTCCTGGGGGGCATCTTTTTCCTTTGAAAGGGAATTTGACTTAAGAAGAAGAGAGATCTATCGAGCACTCTTTTGAGAACAAAGAAACACCGGCCCCTTCCTCTAGCGCCAATCTATTGATGCAGAAACTTATCGTCGCCGGAGTCGAGGTCGAAGAGGCTGCCGTCGAGGACCTGCAAAACAAAGTCTAGCTCGGAGCCGATGGGGGGTGGCTCTGGCAAGACCCTCCGACGCTCAAGTCAGTTTCCGTCAACAGGAATGGAATGCTCGGTAGAGTATAGAAAAGAAGAAAAGGATTTTTTAGAACCTGGCATCAGTGTATTTGGAGGATCCTTTTATAGAGGGAGCTTGTTGTAACCGCCTTGGTTAATGGGCGTTGTAACTGTCTTGATCAATGCCGGTCGTTATTACCGATCGTTATTATCGATAAATACCGATCGTTATTGTCGATCGTTATTGTCGATAAATATCGATCGTTATTATCGTGTAACCGTAGCGAGATCGCCTGCAGTAATCCATCATAAGGAGTTCGGCCATTGAGAAGCTCGTCCACTGAAGAAGTCTGTAGGGAGCCCGGCTTCCTTAGAAGCTCGATCGTTGGAGAAATCCACGTGGAGTCCGACTTTCGTATAAGCCTGATCGCTGGAGGGTTCCGTAAAGAGTCCGGCTTCCTTAGAAGCTCGGCTCGAGAGGAAGCTTTGGGGGGGAGTTCGGCTCCTACAGGTGCCTGGCTGTAACGACGCAGAGACAGTTCAGCTTTTGCAGGAGTCTGATCGAAGCTCGGCAATTGAGTAATCAGAAGTAGTTCGGCAGCTAAGTAGTTCGACCCGCTGTCGACTGCTGAGGAGTTCGGGCGCTGGTTGTCCGAAGGAGCTCGACCAACCGAAAGAATAGTCGCTTGAGGAGTACGGCCGCTGGGAGTATGAAGCTCGGCCGCTTGAGAGTTCGGTCGGTTTGAAGGACTTCGACTGAGGTCTGGCCGCTGAGAAGTTCGATCGGAAGGAGTTCGGCCGAGGGGGCGACCGCTTGAGGAGTTCGATCGAGGGGGCGACCACTTGAGGAGTTCGACCGAGGAGGCGACCGCTTGAGGCCCGACCGAGGGAGGGTTTGGTCTTGTCGCTGGGAGTTTGAGGAGCTCGGTCGCTTGGCAGTTCGGCTGAAGCCCATCCACGGAATCTCTTCTGCAGCCACTAGTCGCATCGGGCTGAGCATCGAATTAGACTTTGGCAGGAGCGGGGTTTATCCCCAACACGCCCATATGAGAGAAAAGTATGATATGATCGATCGTATCCTGGACGAGCAGATCAAGTCCACCAGGGGTTGAGACTACCACCGCTTTTTGGTTCGTTGGTGAGAAAGGCCAGAGTCTGAGAATTCTTGGATTACTCGAGATAAGCTACAAAGGATTGATCCAGATCTTTTTGAGTGTGTCCAGCACAGTGTAGATCCTAACTCGACGAAG
Source organism: Cocos nucifera (assembly GCA_006176705.1). Taxonomy (NCBI): domain Eukaryota; kingdom Viridiplantae; phylum Streptophyta; class Magnoliopsida; order Arecales; family Arecaceae; genus Cocos; species Cocos nucifera. The sequence continues at coordinate 195,225 of QRFJ01002404.1, forward strand.
TCGAATTTTTCCCACCCCCAAAAAAATTGATGAGGACATCATCCAATAACATATTTATTGATGTACTTTATTTATTTTATTTTATTTTTATATTATCTGGATGTACATGGGTGTATGAAATTGAGTGCAATTTCTTTTTAACTCATGCACGTGTTTCAAAGTATGAGGTGGAATAAGGTTGTTAGAAATCAGATCTTTTTGTTAGAGATATTTTTAGTTTATTACAGAGTTTGTTATTTTAATAGAGTTGTTAAAGTTTGTTACAGCCCATTATATATGGGTTGCTTTTGTAAATGGAAAAAAAAGAACGGAATTAAATTAAGAATCTTTTCTCCCCCTCCCTAAGTGTTTCTTCCTCTTCCTCCTTCTCCCTCTTCCTTTTCTAAGCTTTCTTCTTCCTCTCTTCCCTTCTTCTTCTTCTTCCTCTACTTCTTCTTTCCATTCTCTGCTAAATACTTTACTCGCAAAGCTACGGCAACCCATCCCTGCCCTGTTTCAAGCTTCCGAGCCTCCAAATCTAAGTCACTACCATCGGTCATCTCCCAACATTGCTCAGCCCTCCATAGTGCCAAATCGTCTCCCACCACCGCGCCACACCACCACCTCCTTTCAAATCCTTCCTCTGCGATGCCTATGCTCCTAGCCATTTCCCACTGCCGCACGCTGCCACCATCTGTAACCACATCCAGCCACCACTCAGCCCCGCACTATCCTCTGAAACTGCTCTGGCAAAACCCCATCCATCATCACAACCTCCGACCTTCCTCTCTTCCTTTGCATCCGACACCAACAGTCGATCATCCACCACCTCTTTTTTCTCCTCTCCCCCTCACCGAAAAAGCTTCTCTGGTCAAACCCTACCACAACCTTTCGACTACCCAGCTCGATCCTAGCTGGTCCCATGACCAATGGCGCTCGTCGCCTCCACCTTCTTCTCTATCAATGCCAACCTTGGTTGGTCCCTTCCTGACAGCTCCTATGGCAACCTCCTGAAAGGGTAAGTGTGGTTCTCCTAAATCTTGAGAGACCATAAAGGTGTCAAGGTGGTAGCTCCTGAAGGCTAGAATTGGCTGGAGATATATCAATAAAGATAAAGAGGCTGGCACACAGTCGGATTGGCTCAGATATGCAGTCGAGCCGACTATCTCAGGCAGACAGAAGACATGATTCGAAGAGATGCAGTCGAGCCGGCTCGACTTCTGATTGAGCCAGCTCAATGGTGGCGAGCAGATCTAGATGGATTTTCTATTTGATCTTGGATTGGGTCTAATCCAAGAAATCTTAAGGCTTGGTATGAGTGATTTTAAGATGGCTAATTCATGTATTGGGCTAGATCTTTAGTCCAGTGGATGAGGGCATGCAAGATATAGGTTTACATGGGCTTGGATGAGTGTTTTGATGTATGAATTAGCTGAAAAATTTTTTTTAGGACTGAGTCATGTTGACTCAGGATGTCTATATATATACTTGTATATATAGATTATAGATAAGAGAATAAATTGAATCTCTTTTCTTTCTGAAATCCTAGCTTTCTCTCTTTCTCACTCTATTGTCATCTTATCTTCTTATCATCTGATCTTTATCTTTCTTGCTATCGTCTCCAACTTACTTTCTTAGAGTTGGTAGAAAGCACAAAAGTTTCTACAGGTCCGAAAATAATTCATTACAAGTAGTATTAGAGCTAGGTTGTGTGGAAGGATGAGAAGATGCCTGAAAGTTGAACATCTTCAGGTGCTGTGAATTTAGCAAGATCCTATCAAGATATTTTTCAAATTTTTTGGATCTGTGTTGCATTTTTTTTAGCTTGGATCTAGCCATGGAAAGCAACGTGAAGGTTGATTTTGAGAAATTTGATGAAAAAAAAAACCTTTTCATGTGGAAAGTTCGTGTGGAAGATCTTCTGGCTCAAGCTGAATTGGATCAAGCATTGGAAGAGAAGCTTGAAGGAATGTCAGATCGCTAGTGGATATCTCTGGAAAAGAAGGCCTGCTCTATGATCAGAGGATGCTTGTCAGATGCAGCACTCTATTTAATTTTAGTGGAAAGGACCCCAAGAGACTTGTGGTCAAAGTTGCAAATCATATATATTAGTAAGAATATGTGCAACAAGTTGATGTTAAAGAAAAGACTGTACAGCCTTCAGATGTAAGAAGACGGAGATATCTTGGGACACATCCAGAAATTCGATCAGATGTGCAACAAGTTACTGAATATTAGAGTGAAGATGGAGGAAGAAAATAAATCATTACTTCTGTTATGCTTGTTGCCCTCATCCTATGATCCATTGGTGACGACGCTGCTCTATGGTAAGGAGACTTTGAAGTATGAAGACATGGTCTCAGTATTACGAACTAACGAATAGTAGGAGAAGTTGACCAAGAAAGGTGTTTCTCAGGAGGGCTTGACCGTGGGGGAGAGACCTGGAAGATCAAAGGAGAGAGGCAAGTCAAGAGGATAATCAAAGTTTCGAAAGAGCAAGAACAAGAAGGAAGCCAGATGCTACAAGTGCAACGAGATCGGGCACTTCAGGCATGATTGCTTGTAATAGAAGAATAAGAAAGAAAAGAGTGGATCTGATGCACTGAGTACAGTGGCTGATAGTAAGATGAAGGATGACCTCTTGGTTGTATCAGATGGTCACAGAAGATACACAGATGTATGGACCTTAGATTCAGTCTGTTCATATCACTACATCCCAAATCGATCTTGATTTGTCTCATACACCAAGATTGATGAGAAAAGTGTGACACTTAGAGATGATCATCCATGTAGAGTCACTGGTATTGAAAGCATCTGGATGAGGATGTTTGATGTGATGGTGCATACTCTCATAAATATGAAGTACGTCCTGGATTTGAAAAAAAATCTCGTATCACTGAGCTATCTGGAGCGGAGTGACTGCAGCTTTAGCAGTCATGTCAGGAGTGAAGTTCTCAATATCTCTAAAGGTGCTATGATGATGATGAGGGACAGAAGGATGGAGAACAACCTCTACATGTTGGTTGGATCTGTGGTGACTGAAGAATCTGATGCAGTGGTAGCAGCGTAGGATCAACATGAGGCTTATCGATTGTGGCACTACTGCCTAGACCACATGGATGACCATGGGATGAAGGAGTTGAGCAAATATGGTTTGATTTTAGATCTGGGTGGGGGTGTTATAGAGGTATGTGAGCCATCCTATATGGGTAAACAGAGGAGAGTATAGTTTGTCGTCAGTTTAGCCTACAGTGCAGCCCCACTAGAATTGGTTCACACTGATGTGTGGAGGTCGGCTCTATTTTTGACCAGAAAGAGAGCGAGATACTTCTTGATCTTTATAGATGATTTCTCAAGAAAGGTATGGATCTACTTCATGAAGGAAAAATTAAAAATCTTCACCAGGTTCAAGATGTGAAAAGCTGAGGTGGAGAAGGAGATAGATCAGAACTTGAAGTGTCTACGGTCAGACAACGATGGAGAATACACCAGCAAATAGTTCCAAGATTTTTGTGAGGAGTGTGGTATCAAAAGATACTTCTCGGTAAAAGAAACTTCTCAACAAAATGGGATGGTTGAAAAGATTAACAAAATCCTTTTGAAAAAGGTACGGTGCATGAGGCTGTAGGTAGGGCTTTCGAAGGCATTCTACATTGATATAGAGGATGCACCCTATTATTTGGTGAATCGATCATCTTATACAAAGTTAGATGATGGTATTTTAGAGGAGAGATGTCTGAAAGGAAGATTGGATCGAGTCATCTAAGGATTTTTAGATGCATGGCTTTTGTGCACATCGGTGCTGGTGAGTGGAGCAAGTTGGATGCCAGATTATGGAAGATGGTGTTCTTGAGATATCCACGAAGAGTTAAGGGATAACAGCTATGGGATCTCTTAAAGAAGAAGGTTGTCATTAGTAGGGATATCACCTTCAATGAAAATTTAGTCCTCCAAAAATGAGATGGCATGAAGGAGTAGCAGATGCAATAGGAGGTCCAGCAGGGTAGCGCTAGAGAGTTAACATCTTACTCTATTTTGCCACTTGCAGATGCATCAGAAGGACTTGGTATTCAAGTGGAGCACTCACCGGAGGTGTCTCCATAGGTGGAGAGAGCTTGAATAGGTAATGAAAGCTAGGAGGCCCAGCAGGAGCAAGCTGGACCTAGGATGGATATCGGGGTTACACTACATAAGTCCAAAAGAAACATCAGGCAATCGAAACTATACGGCTTCAAAGATACACTATCATATACCCTGGTGATAGCAAACGGGGACCCATACACCTAATGAGGAGGCTATGAATATCTAGGATAAAGAGAGATGGGTCCAAGCAATGTCCGAGGAGATGCAGGCTCTCCACAAGAATGAGATGTGGCATTTGGTGCAGTTGCCACGAGAAAAAAAATTCATTGATTGCAAGTAGGTTTACCAATGCAAAGAGGGGCCTTCAAAGCAAGGAGGTGTCAGGTATAAGGTGCGATTAGTGGCCAAGGGATACTCTCAAAAGAAAGGCATCAATTTTAGTGAAGTATTTTCTCCTATCGTCAGGCATACTTCCATCAGAATATTGCTGAGCATTGTGGTAGCTCAAGACTTGAAGCTGAAGCAGATGAATGTCAAGATAGCATTTCTCTATGGGCATTTGGAGGAGAGCATTTATATGGAGTAGCTACTAGGGTTCCAAGAGCCAAGAGTAGAAGGAAAGGTTCGTTTGCTACAAAAATCATTATACGGGTTGAAGTAATCATCAAGGCAATGGTACAAGCGATTTGACTCATATGTGAGGAGCATTGAATTTTTTAGGTGCAAGTATGGCTCTTGTGTGTATGTTAAATCTTTGAAGGATGAGTCTAGGGTGTTTCTACTCTTGTATGTAGATGACATACTTATAGCATGCAAGAATAGGAAGGTTGTGCAGGAACTAAAGATAGCCTTATCTTGAGAGTTTGAGATGAAGGATTTAGAGCCTGTAAGGAAGATCTTAGGCATGAAAATCTTTAGAGATCGAGTCAAGAGGATACTGCATTTATCTCAGGAAGGCTACATTAGAAAAATCTTGGAGAGATTTGGGATGAAGAAAGCAAAACTGGCAGAGCTACTACTTGTTAGACACTTCAGACTCTTAAAGATGATGTCACCATAGACTGAGGTGGAGGCTCAGAAGATAGAGAGAATGCCATATGCCTCTAGTGTAGAAAGCTTAATGTATGCCATGGTGTATTGTAGATCAGATATCGCCCATGTAGTGAGCCAGTTCAGTAGGTTCATGGTGCAACCTGGTAAGGAGCACTGGCGAGCACTGAAGTAGATCTTCAGGTACTTGGCGGGTACTGTAAGAGTTAGCATCTACTATGGACAGCAAGATGGAGCTGTAAGACTCTCCGACGTCTCCAAGAAAGCTTGGGGGCAGATAAATGGATTTGTAGATGCAGATTTCGATAGAGACATGGACACTTGACAGTAAATGATAGGTTTTATGTTTAGCCTATTTGGAGGTCTAGTCCCGTGGAGATCATGCTTGCAACCCATCACGGCATTATCTACAATTGAGGTGAAATACATAGGTGTTACGGAGGCAGCAAAGGAAGATCTATGGTTGAAAGGTTTGGCATTGGAGATGGATCTCATGCAGGAGGTTGTCAGGATGCACTACGATAGCCAGAGTGCACTGTTACTTGCTCAGAACTTTGTCTACCATGCAAGAACGAAATACATCGATATCAAGTACCACTGTATCAGAGAGCTTGTGAAAGAAGGTGAAGTAAAGCTGGTGAAAATCCACATCAAGGAGAACCCAGTGGATGCACTAACAAAAATTCTTCCTTAGGACAGCTTTCATAAATGTATGAAATCGATGTGTCTAATGGACAGGATAGACTTACCTTAAGCCTTGGGGCACCAAGGTGAAGATTGAAAGGGCAAGTGTGGTGCTCCTAAGTCTTGGAAGACCATGAAAGAGTCAAGGTGGTGGCTTCTAAAGGCTAGAATTGATCGAAGATGTATCAGCAAAGATAAAGAGATTGACGTACAGTTGGACTAGCTCAGATATGTAGCCGAATCGATTGTATTAGGCAAAAAAAAGACATGATTCGGAGAGACGTAGTCGAGCCAGCTCGGCTTCTGACCGAGCCAGCTTGACTATGGCGAACAGATCTGGATAAATTTTCTATTTGATCTTAAATTTGGTCTAATCCAAGGGATCTTAAGATTTGGTATGAGAGGTCTTAAGATGGCTAATTCATGTATTGGGCTAAGTCTTTAGTCCAGAGGATGAAAGCATGCAAGACATGGATTTACATGGGCTTTGGTGAGTATTTTCATGTATGGGTTAGCCGAGGAGAATTTTTTAGAACTGAGTCATGGTGACTCAGGATGTCTATATATATACTTGTATATGTAGATTATGGATAAGAGAATGAATTGAATCCCTTTTCTCCTTGAAACCCTACCTTTCTCTCTTTTTCACTCTATTGTTGTCTCATCTTCTTATCATCTGATCTTTATCTTTCTTGCTATCGTCTCCAACTTGCTTCCTCAGAGTTGGTAGAAGGTACAAGAATTTTTATAGTTCTGAAAATAATTCATTACACCTCTGCCGCTACCAGCACCAACCAACTCCCACCGGTGCTCCTTCCACCACTACTCATGTCCTCCATCACCACCATTGGCCCCTTTACTCGACCGATCGACCACGGCAGACCAATCCCGACGACTGCCCCTAAGCCATCAGATGTCCTACATCCGAGCACCGAACCCCTTATTTTTTGAAATCCTCTACTTTGCACGATTGTGAAGGAGCACGGATTTCAAAGCAAACTTGGCCCCTTCAATGCCGATTTTCTTATTTTTGGGCCATTTTGAAATTTTAGTAAATGTTGGGGTGTTTCTTGCAAAGTTGTTTTTATCTATCTTAATTTGGGTGATTTCAGATTCGAAGATTTTGGTCCATCTTGCGATGAACCAGTAGTCGGTCATCTCATCCTTTTCGATCTGATCTTTCTCATCCAGGACTCAAGACATCCCGTGCTTTATGAGACTTCACCATGGAATAATTTAGAATTTTTTTAATCAATGCTATTTAAATTTTTTTTATGCTAGTTTTCTATCTTTTATTCTCTTAGATTTGATTTAATTGAGTTGATAGCCCTAGCCAAGCAGTCGTTTCTTAATGACCAATGATCCTATTTTTAAATATTTTGTCTATGCGTGCCGACTGAATTACTTCCTAGATTGGACTTTAATCATGATTGAACTCTTTAGTTGGTTTTCATGCTTGCTTTAATTTTCTACTATTTTTATACTTTAATTACTTTAATTAATTTTGCTCACTGATTTTCATAGTGATTAAGTAGGTCTAGGTTAGCTAGTCTTGTCCCGCATCAACCTGTAATCTTGCTCAATGTTCCCACACTATAGACTCAAAACTCGTCTACCTTGAAGAAAGCGATCTATGCACCGATCTAATCAGATCAATCATTATTCCCATGATGATCCATCGACTAGGAGTAATTTAGAAATCAATCACATATGTCTCTAATTTTTAATTCTTAAGAATATGTATCTTTAAGTAATTAATTTCTTGGATGATTGAAGGACATATTACATAAGAATGAAAATAAAATTACTCATTTTATTGATAATTAATATTTTAAATATAAATTTATTATTGAAAATTATGCCCTAAATTCAATCATCTAGCTTATAGATGATTGAGATCATTCTTGTAATTATATATGAATCAAACACTAGTACAAGTTATTTGGCATTTTTCATCATAAGATTATACATCTTCTTAATCAAATTTTATTATTATGATAAAAATTCTTAGAACTACTTTTAAAATTATAAAGAAAAATTTATCGTATGGTTCTTAAACTTATTCACGATCAAATAATATATTATTAATGAGGATGATAATTATATCGAGTATAGATTGTTGTGTGCGATATGGATTGGTTGTTCTCTTAACTAAAGAGTGTGAAGATATTGATATGGCATGCAGGTGGGATATAGATCTGTACTGAACGTGCCAATTTTGGAGTACTTTGCTGTCAAGAGTGTTATTCGAGGAGATATGGGTATAAGTATTTCTTCGATTTGAGATCACCATGCTGACTTGCAAGCAACTCATCGTACTTTGATGCCAAATTATCTGAATTTCTAAATTAGTGATGGATGGTTTCTAGGTGCAGTTAAGTACTTATTAAGTTGGTGCATGAGTCAAGATGGGATTGATCATTCCAAGTAAAATTAGAGAGAATGTCTCAATGTATTTTAATTTAGTAAAATCTTGACTAGGATAATCCTTGTGAGGAGTCACAAGATTGAGTAAGTTGAGACACTATAAAAATATACTGATTAAGAGTTGATAATAAATTCTAAAATCATCCTAAGCACTAAGGGTCAAGGGGATGAATTATACGGTAACCATATTCTAGTAGGTTATAAATATTACATCACTATATTCGACTCTATTCAGACATTGTGTATCATTTCTAGATAGTCACTTTGATTTGTATAGAAAATTTGTTCCTGTGCTACCGACTTAGTATTCGAAAAGATCACACACACAAGATTTTGATTTAATCAGATCTTGGATTCAATTTATTTTTGATTTGATTAAGAGGTTAGAGCCTAATTAGATTAGGTTAACTCATATATTTGGGTCTAATCAAATGAGATTTGATTTGAGCCAAAATAGATGAAAACCTGGAGTCCAATTTAGAGCCGCATACTCCCATGCACCTAACCCTAAAATTGCCCTCTTATCCTTACTGCACAAACCAGTTGTGCATGAGATATCTGGACGCCCAACATCCCTTGCTGTTGAATCTATGTATAGAGTTTGAGACGGTGGAATTTTAGCTCAAAAGGATTTTGAATTGGAGTTCATTTTGATCTTAAACTAGACACCTCGTCCATGCCTCTCAGCCCTCTATTTAAGCCCATCTTTTGTACAACAAAATGGATGCTTTTTGGTGTGAGAAATCTTAGACATTTCTCTAGGACGTGAGGCTTCTTGGGTGGGCTTCTAGGCATATGGGGTTCAGAGGAAATCGTTCTTCTATTGGGGAGTTTGCTAGGGTTTTGTGAGAGCCTGAGAGAAGGTTGTTCTCTCTTATGTTCAGCACATCTTCCTTTTCCAAGTTTAGCCATTAAAGAAAGTCTTCACAAGAAGCTAGCACTCTGGGAGCTGATGGATCAGGCTTCGCGTGGATACCCATAGAGGCCATTTGTGTGCATTGCTGAAGCAACGATCAAGTCTATGGAGTTTTTTGAGAAGCTACGATCTCCGCTTCAGATTTAGATATGAGATTCAATTTTATATTTATTTTATATTTTAGATTTTATATGCATCATATCATGCCATAGGTCCTATTGTAGGATATCTGTAGATTAGATCTAATGCATATTTAGATTAAAATATTTAATCTAAAGTCTTCTGCTGTTTATATTTTCAAAAAAAAATTGAAAACAATGCATGAAACCTCTACGATTTTTCAATAGTGGTATCAGAGCTCTTTGGTTCGATATGGCATTGATATATGCATGCATAGAAAATAAAATCTAAATTTTATGATGCATAAGATGCATATGATCTGATGTAGATAAGTTCTAAATTAGTGATCAGATCTAAGATAATTAGATTAGTTGATTTGCGAATAATTTAGTACTTGGATTGGGTAAATCACCAAGCTATCTAGTTATAAGAGAAAGTAGGGTTTAAAGGCTCCTCGACCTATTTGATAGGATTCTCTTATGGCATATAGGGGTGCCATTATGATTTTTCATGAAGAAGAACAGCAAAAAGAAGAAACTTACTTTTCTATAAAATCCTAGATTTGTGAAATCCTAGGATCATTGTATATGATACAAAAGTTGCATGAAAAGATGAATCTAATCATTAAAAATAAAATATAAAATCATAAATAAGTTTAAATGAGATCTAAAGATGATTTATGATTGATTTTATTGAGAAATTATGAAATATTTAGAACTAAAATTTTACAATAGTCATTGGCATGCCTATAGGGGTTGACTCCTGTCCTGTTCGAGTCAACCCCAGTCCCTGAGGGGTTGACCCTTTTTTCGTTAGGGTTGACTCAGTTACTATAGATAAAATTTTTAGTTCTCTGTTTAGTCATAGAAGTTGACCCATGGATCGACCCACTATGAGGAGTCGACTCCTATCAGGGAGGGGTCAACCCTAATTATTGAGTAGAATATTTTTGCATAAAAATTTTGTAAAATTATTTTACATATTGAAAATGTTTCAATGTTCATAAACTTAATTAAGAATTATGTTATGAAACTAAGAGATTTAGATTGGAGAATCAAAGAACTAAGTCATATTCATAAACCTTGGGTTTTTGAGTTAGCTTGAATCAGGTTCCATTAACTGCGTTAGACCTAGGATTAGAGAACTCATAAATAATGGACTAAGCAATTGATCAAATCTAATTAATAATTAATTTAAATTAGGTCAATTCTTCTTTTGATCAATTCTTAATAATTGTAGTTCATCAAGTTCATTATTCTATAAAATAGACCTTATTATAGCTCAGTGATCGAGCCCAATTTATTAGGTGCATCAAATCAAAATTGATTAATTGGATGGTGTCTAAGGCAACTTTGGCAGTTTAGATTGGTGGTCTTTAATTGGGAGTTGCTCACATAGATTGAATCTATAGCGAGTTAATGATATGTCCCTCCCACCGATCTCATTTAACTGGCCATCTTGGTGAATTATGTTTTGATTAGATTACTTATTAATTCAAATTGACTCATGTCACTAAGATTGATTAGTGTGTCTCTGAACCAGCTAGGTCATTAATCCTCTTAATGACTTGGTGAAGTCAGTGGGAGGATTATTGACTACTAGTTAATCTTTTCTCTTCATCTCTCAATACTTAATTAAATTCTCTAATTTATTAGGTCTATAAAATAAAATTATTATGGTGATAACAAGATCATAGCCTTCCATTAAGTTGAGTGATAATGGATCAATTAGTTTGATGATCATTGAAGGTCCAAATATCTGGTGCTCATCTACTATTAGAATTATCCTTCATAATATGATAACTCGATCGCATCTCTCCGATGGGTGGTTAGGTTGGTCGGCCAAAATTGGGCCTAATTATTTATTAGTTAGATGTATTCAGTTGATCATGTTAATGATTGGACCTAACCAGACCTTGCAAAGAAGATTAAAGCCAACTAAAAAGGCTTTTGAGGCAAAATTAATTACTAGAAGTTATTTGGAGAAATAATTGGTTAAGAACCTATCCACTAATGCATATGGACAGGCCGACCAAAGTTGGGCTCATGTGTAGTCTGTGCGGATGCTAGTACCTGCTAAAAATTAATATAATTTCTTAAATTGATGATAGAGGCTACCAATTTATTTAAAATAATGAAAGAATCTTTAGATTAAAGTCTACATCTTTAGGATTAAATGATTCATATACTAATAAGATTCTTGTATTTCTTTCAGATATGGCCAATTCTTGGTCGCTCTGATCACTATTAGATAGTGATAAGTTGACTGTTGACTTTATGATTGATTTTGATGATCGTCAAATTTTGAGTATTTAAGTATTTAACTATATATTTTAAAAATAGATGTAGGTCTTTTTAGATATTCAAATTGAATAAATTAATTCAAGAAAAGATCCACACAAAAATCACCAAGTCAAGAACTTCAAGAAAGTTGAATTGATAAAAATTTTTGAAGAAGAGCAAAATCGTAATTTTATCAACTTAGAATAAAATATGTTTCAAAAGTTTTAAGAGCAACTAGAGAAAAATTTTGATCTTTTGGAGGTAATTTCATATTTTTTGGATGTTAAATTTGAAAAAAAAATTAAATTTTAGCAAAAGAATCAACCCTAGGGTCGATCTTTAGGTCATCCCCTTTTGAAATGGACAGATTGGCATGTTTCGGCATATTATTTTTGTATGGCCTCACAAAAAGATCAACTCATGGGTCGACCCTTAGTGAAAGGATTGATCCATGGGTCGACCTCTGTTGCATAAAAATTGAGGGTCGACCTTTGTTGCATAGAAACTGAGCAGAATGCTAAATTTTTTAGTACTGTCTAAGTATTGACACCTGAGAAAAAAGTATAGACACCTGAGTAGAAAGTATCAACCCTATATCATAAGGTATCGATCCCAGATTAAAAAGTGTCGATCCCTATGGAAAAAATATTGATCTCAATGTCGGGATAGGCATAATGGCTAGTTTTCTACAGCTTTTCAAACGGCCATTTCTCCACTCCAATGGCTAGTTTAAAGCTTTCAACGGCTAGAACTGATCCTCAAGCTATCACAAAGAGTATAAATTCAATGGAAAATATTTGAAAAATGATTTAAAAGAAAAAAATCATTAGATTGAGTGAGGATTTTTGAATACCAATTGGAAAGAGAGAAAAAAGAGGAATTAGTGCACAGAATTGAGAGCTTTTAAAGAGAAATCATCTCTAACTTCATCCTCATCCTCTCGAGCATTTTTCAAGAAAAGTTGAAGCATCATTTGAGTAATCCAACAGCAACTTCTTCAAGCTTCAAAGAGTTCTAACTTTTATTTTTTATTTTGTGCTAAATTCTTATACTTATATTTTTATTTCTTTACATGTTTCTTTAGGGAGAAAGAAACTTAGGATGTAGGCAAGTTCAAGCCGGTAATTGGATGGTGTAAAGATTATGATTGATGCTCCTAGGTTAAAACCAACTGGATTGATAATGAATCCGAAAAACTATCGATGTTGGATTATGGTTGGTGAGCCCAGCAAAACCAACTGGGTTTATTTATGATCCCGAGTTAAAATAAATACATTATAATCCTGGATTATAGTAAAAATTTCAAGGAGAGCTTGGAGAGTGGACATAGGTGCAGGGTTGCACTGAACCACTATAAAATTTATGTGTTTGTATTGTGGTTTTACTTTTCTTGCTTTCTTTATTTGCTTTATATACTTGCATTATTTAGTTGCTTTTAATTTCACTGCTCCACCTTGCTTATTCACCATAAGCATTCAAGTTCTTTTAATTAGAAGCACATATTTGCATTAGAGTATAAATTGGTCAAAATTTTTTAGAAACCCAATTCACCCCCCCCCCCCCCCCCCCCCCGCTCTTGGGTAGTCATACCTAGGCAACAATTGGTATTAGAACAGGTACTCTGTTATTAGTTGTTGACCTAACCGTCAAGAGTTAAAGATCTAGACGATCCAAATGAATTTTTTGTTTAGTGAAGGTTATTCTATTGATAGACCCCTAATGCTTAATGAATCAAATTATAATTATTGGAAAGCACGCATGCGTATCTTCATACAAGCATACGATTATGACTTATGGAAGATTATAATCGATGGCTCACACACCCTCAAAGCATTGCTTGAGCATGATAAAGAAATGAACCAACTAAATGCTAAAGCAATGAATTTACTTTATTGTTCATTAGACATAAATATTTTTAATATAATTTCTTCATGTATTTCAGCAAATCAAATATGGAAGAAATTAGAAACTACTTTTGAGAGAGCAAATCAAAAAAAAAATATCAAACTTTTAAGAAGAAAAGGAAGCTCACCGCAACCTATGCCTCATGGCTCATGAGGATGAAAAGAATAAAAAGAAGAAGAAATAAAGGATAAAGAAAGCAATAATTAAGGGGAAGCAAGTCAAAGAAAAGCTAAATGAGAAAGAAAAAAAAGTGCTATAAATTCTTGCCTCATGGCCAATGACAATGAGGTAAACATTAATAACTCTTCCAATTTTACTTTTGATAAGTTATTTGAAGCCTTTAATGAATTAATGGATGAATTAAAAAATTTAAGGCTGAAAAATAAAGAGCTTAAAAGATCAAATCTTCTTTTAGCTAATGAAAAGAATAATCTTTTGAGTAAAAAAAAAATCTCTTATAAAATAAAATAAAAAATTGAGAAAAGAGATTGAAAACTTAAAGCCCATGCTTGAAAAATTTACTATTAGATCTCAAAAGCTTTAAGCGATTTTAGATAATCAAAAGGCTATTTTTGATAAAGCAAAAATTAGTTATAATTCATTAAAAAATAAAAATTTATCAAAAATATATTTAGCAAAGCTTCATTTAAGAATCACTTAATTATATATTTCAATGTAATAAAATTTTTCATAAAATTTTTGAATGCAACACCAAAAGAATCGACCAAACCTTAAGTAAGCAAATATAGATTCCAAAAGAAATCATAAGCTTTAACGTCAATGGATCTAAGATAGCTTGGGTATCAAAAATTAGAAAATAATTTTGTAGGTATACCAAGGATCCAATAGAATGAAAAGAAAAAAAAATTATGGATGCATGCCTTGAGAATGAAAGTAGATGGGTGATGATATTTTATAAAATCTAAATTTTTCTCATATCATACTATCATTATTTAGTAAATATATTTTATTTATTAATTAGCATAATTTTTAAGCATGTTTGATTGATTTTGATGTTTTATCATTGCTTAAAATGATCATACTCTATGAATTGAAAGTTTGATGTATTAACTTTAATGATTTGTTAATATGTTTGCATATGATAAATCCTTTCATGTTTTTATAAGTATGATTAATTTTGATGCTTATAATAATTTGAATGTCTTGATTTTAAAGATTAATATGCTCTTCTCTATATATCATGCTTTGGATGAAATGGTTTATCTTAAAAATTCAGCATGATATTTTAAGCCTTTCCATATCAATTTTACAATTGATGAATTTAAATCAAATGACGCTTAATTGGATATCAATGTTTTAATTGCTAAACATACAAATTGAATAAATTTTGACATTTTTCCATAAGATACTTAATTATCAAAATTCTTCTAAAATTTTGTAAGAAATAAGTATTTGAAGGTAAGTCTTTCTATTATAAAGATCAAGTGCTTGATTTGTTGATATGCCTTGTATCTTAGGTTTACCTCAAAGAATTTAAAATTTTCTTGTTAAACTAAATCCCATAGAACCATTATCTAAATTCTCCTTGATTTGCTCATACTTGATTTGTTTGATTATCATACCCCCAATTGATTAATTTTTTTTTATCTTCTAAATTTACTTGAATATATTTCTTGATTATTAATTTGATTGCCTCTTTGATCTTAATAGAGAATATCAGTTTTAAGTAATTAGTATCAAATAGCTTGCTATTTACCATGTATTTGATTGATTTATCCTTAGGCAAAAAAAGAAGATTGTTTTTGTTTCAAATCTGATTTTGCACAACTATATGTTTGATATGATATTATTTGAAATAAATTTAAAAATATACATCTTTTCTAAACCTAATTGCTTGATATTTCTTATGAAAAGGAAGAGATGATCTTTTTGAAGAATAACTAAAATTTTTTTATGATTTATCTTGACTAATTTGCTGATATTAATTCAAATTGATTTATTATTCTAAATCTTTAAAACTATTTTATTTGAATCAATTCATCTCTACTTAATTCAAAACTAAAATCATTAGTATCAAGCTGAATTTGAAATTGATTTTTAAGTGATACTGAACTAACAAGAAAATCATGATTTGATCTAAACTTTAGTTCAATTGGTATCATAATTTTAGCTTAATAGATATCAAGAAGTTTCTTTCTAAGAAAATTCTCATTCTTGATATTATTGGTATCATTCTTGACTTGCATTTTATTATATTATTTTTTGACAAAAGAATTGGATATAATGTCTCAACTCTATTTTATATTGATATACTCTTGATATGATATCTCTTAAGATAAATTCAAAGAATCTCATACATTTTTCTAAACATAATTGAGTGAATATTTTATTTAATTAATGCTTATTTCACTCAATTAATGCTTATACTTTTAAATTATATTTAATTTTAAAATAGCATTATTTTCTAAAGTAAGAAGAAAAAATTATTAAAGAAGAAATGACCAATTATTTGAAAAAAACTTTGAAATTAAAAATATCTTTTAAATTTAAAAAATCTAAATTTAGTAGTTAAATTCATGTTTAATATGCTTGATTTGAAAGAAAAAAAGAGAAAAAAATAAAAAAAATAAATTTATCTAGTATTAATTATGAAAAATAAGGAGAGTGATATTATCTAGTTTTGATTGAAAATTCTAATTAGCTTATATTAAGATAAATGAACATTGATTTCATTATACTTTTGAACCTTAATATGATGATTCCATTTAATTTATATGATTTTGATTTGATTGTCAAATCATTTTTGAAAACTATTTCAAGTGAAAAAAAGTTTGAGACATATTCTTACTCCAAATAAATTAATTTTGATACATTCTTATAATTTTGAAGCTCATTGATAAATATAACACTAAACTTTTCATGTGTCAAATTTTAAACTTGATTTGCATGATCATTTTTAGCAAATGATTAGAGTTAAAGTAAATTTAAAAATATATTCTTACTCTAAGAAATAAATTTTTAAACTAAATTTTGAAACTCATTTAAAAATTTAAATTTGATCCTAAATTTTTGATGTGCATTGCAAAATTCTTATGAATAATTGGTATTGAAGTAATTTTTACTCAAAGCAATAAATTTGAAAATATAATTATCTTTTGCTTTGATTTTATTTATTTTAATTTGTTCGATATATTCTTGATGCATATCTTTTTTAAATTTAATTGACTAAAATTTCTTAAGAAAAGAAAAGATTGAATATTAAAGTATATATTACACTTGATTTCATGGTTAAATCTTTTGAAAAGCTCTATTTCTTTAAAGCTTAAAAGTGTATATTTAAAAATTTGATTAAAAAATTATATTCATTTAAAAAAGAAGAGAGTCTATAATATTTGAATTCAAGCTAATTTTTGAAAAGAAAGAAATATTCATTCAAAAGGAGAGATGATTTCTTTGATTTGATTTTATGAATTTGATACATCTCTCAATTTAATATCTTGATGTTGATTTTGATGATTTTTTTTTTGTTCTTTTTCATGAGCTTTTTGATGTTGTCAAAAAGGAGGAGAGGTATATTGAGTATATGCTTAAAGAATTAATACTTAAGAAACTCAATGAATTTCATACTTGGAATCTTAATACTTGTTATTTTGAATTGAAATAGTTATTTGATATGAGTATATAAATTATGTAAAATATTAATTAGAGCTTTCATGAAGTATGCATTTATGTTTATGTATATTATCACTTCATGACTTATACTAGTCAATTTATTGAAACACATTAAATTATATTTTTATGCATATACTAAAAATTTTGCCATCATCAAAAAGGAAGAGATTATTGACCCCATGATTAATTTTGATAATTGCCAAACTTTGAGTATTTAAGTATTTAACTATGTATTTTAAAAGTGGATGTAGGTCTTTTCAGGTGTTCAAATTGAAGAAATTAATTCAAAAAAAGATCTACACAAAAATCACCAAGTCAAGAACTTCAAGAAAATTGAATTGATAAAAATTTTTAAAGAAGAAAAAAATTATAATTTCATCAAGTTAGAAGAAAATATGTTTCGAAAGTTCCAAGAGCATCTAGAAAAAAATTTTGATCTTTTAGAGATAATTTCATATTTTTTGGATGTCAAATTTAGAAGAAATTTAAGTTTTAGCAAAAGGGTCAACCCTATGATCGACTCCTAGGTCATCTCCTTTTGAAATGGATAGATTGGCATGCTTCGACATGTTATTTTTATATAGCCTCACAAAAGGATCGACCCATGAGTCAACCTCTAGTGAAAGGGTCGACCTCTGGGTCAACCTCTATTGCATAGAAACTGAAAGGGTTGACCTTTGTTGTATAGAAACTGAACAAAAAGCTGAATTTTTTAGTGCTGTCCAAGTGCTAACACCTGAGAAAAAAGTATCGATATCTGAGAAAAAAGTGTCAATACATGAGTAAAAAGTATCGACCCCAGATCACAAGGTGTCGACCCCAGATCAAAAAGTGTCGACCTTGTAGAAAAAATGTCAACCCCAATATCGGGACAGGCATAATGGCTAGTTTTCTACAGCTTTTCAAACGGCCATTTCTCCACTCCAACGATTAGTACAAGGCTTCCAATGGCTAGAACTGATCATCAAGCTATCAAAAAGAGTATAAAAGGCTAGAGATTTAATGGAAAAGATGGGAGAAGTGATTTAAAAGAAAAAATCATTAGATTGAGTGAGGATTATTGAATACCAATTGGAAAGAGAGAAAAGAGAGGAATTAGTGCATAGAATTGAGAGCTTTTAAAGAAAAATTATCTCTAACTTCATCCTCATCCTCTCAAGCATTTTCCAAGAGAAGTTGAAGCATTATTTGAGCAATCTAACAGCAACTTCTTCAAGCTTGAAAGAGTTCTAACTTTTATTTTCTATTTTGTGTTGAATTCTTATACTTGTATTTTTATTTCTTTACAAGTTTCTTTGGGGGGAAGAAACTTGAGGTGTAGATAAGTCCAAGCTGGTAATTAGATGGTATAAAGATTATGGTTAGTGCTCCTAGGTTAAAATCAATTGGGTTGATAGTGAACCCAAAAAACTATCGGTATAGGATTATGGTTGGTGAGCTTGGCAAAATTAACTAGATTTATTTATGATCCTAGATTAAAATAAATATACTATAATCCAGGATTATAGTGAAATTCCTAAGAAGAGCTTGGAGAGTAGATGTAGATGCGGGGTTGCACCGAATCACTATAAAATTTATATGTTTGTATTATGATTTTGCTTTTCTTGCTTTCTTTATTTGCTTTATATATTTGCATTATCTAGTTGCTTTTAATTCCACTGCTCTACTTTGCTTATTCACCATAAGCATTCAAGTTCTTTTAATTAGAAACACATATTTGCATTAGAGTATAAATTGGCCAAAATTTTTTAGAA
>QRFJ01002405.1:0-40157 GCA_006176705.1 Cocos nucifera
TACCTTCTCATCAATGACTGACTGATGCTGCAGTAGTGTGTCTGGTCTTTAACCTGAGGTGCATCGACACTCCTTGAGGGTGTTATATGTTTGACTACACATTACTCGGTCTCCTAGCCATTCGAACCTTGAGGTGTATGTTGGCTATGGCATGTTCATTATAGGAATGGATTGCATCAAGATGGAATCTATCTACCTCGGTCGTAGAGGAGCAGCCCTATGATCATCATGAGAATCAAGTTCGGAAGTCCATGGCCATGGTAGAGTGAAATAATAGAAGAGTTTCTATTTAGATTTTCACATCGATTCAAATCGAATGATTACATCAATATGACAGAAACTAGGGTTTTGAAACGAGTTTACCTTAACCCTAATCTGATCGGGGCTCAAGATAGAAGAACTTAATCAAACGGTAGCTGCACCAAGAGGTTCGCATTCAGCCCTGATGGGTTGCCACCATATACTGCTAGGTATCACTAGTGGATTTTGGGAGCAATTAGAATGATTTAGATGATCGATCATTCTAGCTGTTCGAATCAGAAGAGTTCTGATCCATCGAAAGGAGTTTCGATGATGTCGATGATAGAGATCATGACATATCCCATTACCATACAGAACTGAACCTAACTGGGTCACACAAACAAGGGTTTGAATCTGGTGATCATCAATTGAACTGATCTAGTTCAATTGATCTGAATGAGATTCAATTAGGTTCAAGAAAATCGTGCTAGCACTCGATTGAACCTAACGTTCTTCTTTTACTATCATAAATAAGTTGTCCTGACTGAGCCAAAGGAGTTTGTGCTCAATCAGAGGCCTTCATATGGTCTGACTGGAGGTTGTCCAAGTCAGAAAAGGTTGTCTTATTTTGTAAGACATTACCTGCCATTTTTGGTCACCTGCCATTTCTTGTTCTTTGACTTTGGTCAAAAGTCTACCTTTGACTGGTCAAATGTTGACCATTGACACTTTGACTTTTGACCACATGTCATGCACCTATTGGAGAGCTGGTGGGGGCCTGTCCCCCTGCCAGAACCTGGCAAGGAGGAGGGCGCACGCCACCCTTGGCGTGTGCCCAAGTTGGAGGCGCCTAGGAGTCCTTGTTGGACAAGGACTCCATCTCCTTTTTGGATTCCAATTAGAGTTCTCCTAAGAACCAACTTTGACTGGTCTTAGGCACCTCTAAGGAGGAATCCAGGGGACTCTATTCCCACCAATCAGATTTAGATCTGATTTCACAAAGGGTTGTGATTGGTTGGGAAGAAGAGGAGTTGGATCACAGACAGTCTATAAATAAGACCCTGCGCCCAACTCAAATAAAGTTTGAGAAATTGAGATCCCCACGCCCCAAGGCTGCCTCTCCCCTCTTCCTCCATGCCAAACCACCTTCTCCCTCTCCTCTCCACGTCCAAAAGGAGTTTTGGATTCTTGGTTGGTGCGATCCAGATCAAAGAAAGGCGACTGAAAGCTAGAAGGCTGCACTGCTGCATAGGACAACTGCTGATCTTCGAAAAGAGTTTTGAAGATCCTCCAGATCAGATCCAGATCTAATTTTTGGAGATGTGATAGAGAAGAAGAGGATCTCCAGATCCAGCCTGAGTGGATACCGGTAGAGGCCAGGCGCTTGCGTGGCTAGATCCAGAACCTTCCGCTGCAAACAGGATCATCAACAGGGTAATAGGATTACCCAAATCAAGGTAAATTAAATTTGATTTAATTTATCTTAATTTTATTTTAATTTATTAAAATAATAAGAATCAGATCTGAAAACATCTCAGATCTGATCTGGATCAAAGAGAAAAATTTTTGAAATATATCTCTTGATCTGATCAGATCTGAACGAACCTGGATCCGGAAAATCAGGATTTCCCTTCAACTTGCCAGACCAGGAAAAGAGAAAAGGTTTAACACTTTAGAAAATGGGTTGGAAGTCTTGCTCAAATCAACTTTTGAAACTACATCTACACTAAATAATTTTATGTAGACCACGGGCCAATTATTAAATGCAAATACCCAAGCAATTGCTCATCTAAAAATGTAGCTAGGTCAATTAGCCACCATAGTTAGTGAAAGAGAAAAGGATAGATTACCAAGTCAACCTTAACCAACTACCCCAACAAGGACCCTAGATTAACCAACTAAATGCCTCACATACTAAGATCTAAAAAAAAATAGATAACCACATGGGCTCACCTAAAATGGAATAAGAAATAGAAGACCCACTATCTAAACCACTATCTGATCAAGGCCAACTTAAAAAATCCAAAGCATCAGAACCTAATGCAGCACCAAACTCGACAGTAGAGCCCATACCAGGAGTTGATGGACCAACTACTAAGGTTGTATCTGAAGAAAAAACCCTATTTTTTGGATCAGATTCGTTCAGATCTGATTAGGTCAAGAGGGATATTTCAAAAATTTTATCTTAGATCTAAATCAGATTTGAGACTCTTTAGATCTGATTTTATTGATTTGATAAAAATAAAATAAATTAAAACTAATTTAACTATATCTTATTGTGGATAATCCTATTATCCTATGATGATCCTGATATTTATCAGAGGTTCTAGATGTAGTCATGCAAGTGTCTGACCTCTATAGGTATCCACTTGGGCAGGATCTGAAGATCTTTTTCTTCTTAATCTGTACTCCAAAGATCAGATCTGGATCTGATCTTGCTGAAAGTGAACTCCGTTATAAGGAAAGAAAAATCCTGATTTTTCGGACCAGGTTCGTTCAGATCTGATCAGATCAAGAGATATATTTCAAAAATTTTTCTCTTTGATCCAAATCAGATCTTGATATGTTTCAGATCTGATTCTTATTATTTTAATAAATAAAATAAAATAAGATAAATTAAATCAAATTTAATTTACCTTGATTTGGGTAATCCTATTACCCTGTTGATGATCCTGTATTGCAGCGGAAGGTTCTGGATCTAGCCACGCAAGCGCCTGGCCTCTACCGGTATCCACTCGGGCTTGGATCTGGAGATCCTCTTCTTCTCTATCACATCTCCAAAAATTAGATCTGGATCTGATCTGGAGGATCTTCAAAACTCCTTTTGAAGATCAGCAGTCGTCCTTTGCAGCAGCGCAGCCTTCTAGCTTTTGATCGCCTTTCTTTTGATCTGGAATCGCACCAACCAAGGTCCAAAACTCCTTTTGGACGTGGAGAGGAAGAGGGAGAAGGTGGTTTGGCATGGAGGAAGGAGGGGAGAGGCAGCCTTGGGGCATGGGAATTGTGATTCAATCTTCTGAGTTGGGCGCAGGGTCTTATTTATAGACTAAGCTGTGATCCAACTCCTCTTCTTCCCAACCAATCACAACCCTTTGTGAAATCAGATCTAAATCTGATTGGTGGAAATAGAGTCCCCTGGATTCCTCCTTAGAGGTGCCTAAGACCAGTCAAAGTTGGTTCTTAGGAGAACTCTAATTGGAATCCAAAAAGGAGATGGAGTCCCTTGTCCAACAAGGGACTCCTAGGCGCCTCCAACTTGGGCACACGCCAAGGGTGGCGTGCGCCCTCCTCCTTGCCAGGTTCTGGCAGGGGGACAGGCCCCCACCAGCTCTCCAATAGGTGCATGACATGTGGTCAAAAGTCAAAGTGTCAATGGTCAACATTTGACCAGTCAAAGGTAGACTTTTGACCAAAGTCAAAGAACAAGAAATGGCAGGTGACCAAAAATGGCAGGTAATGTCTTACAAAATAAGACAACCTTTTCTGACTTGGACAACCTCCAGTCAGACCATATGAAGGCCTCTGATTGAGCACAAACTCCTTTGGCTCAGTCAGGACAACTTATTTATGATAGTAAAAGAAGAACGTTAGGTTCAATCGAGTGCTAGCACGATTTTCCTTGAACCTAATTGAATCTCATTCAGATCAATTGAACTAGATCAGTTCAATTGATGATCACCAGATTCAAACCCTTGTTTGTGTGACCCAGTTAGGTTCAGTTCTGTATGGTAATGGGATATGTCATGATCTCTATCATCGACATCATCGAAACTCCTTTCGATGGATCAGAACTCTTCTGATTCGAACAGCTAGAATGATCGATCATCTAAATCATTCTAATTGCTCCCAAAATCCACCAGTGACACCTAGCAGTATATGGTGGCAACCCATCAGAGCTGAATGCGAACCTCTTGGTGCAGCTACCTGTGTGATTAAGTTCTTCTATCTTGAGCCCCGATCAGATTAGGGTTAAGGTGAACTCGTCAAACCCTAGTCTCTGTCATATGATGTAATCATTCGATTCGAGTCCAATGTGAAAATCTAAATAGAAACTCTTTCTATTATTTCACTCTGCCATGGCCATGGGCTTCTTCTGGACTTGATTCTCATGATCATCATAGGGCTGCTCCTCTACCACCGAGGTAGATAGATTCCATCTTGATGCAATCCAGTTCCTACAATGAACATGTCATAGCCAACATACACCTCAGGGTTCCATATGGCTAGGAGACCGAGTAATGGTGTAGTCAAACTATAACACCCTCAAGGTGAACTGCCGATGCATCCTCAGGTCAAAGAACCAGACACACTACTGCAGCATCGAGTCAGTCATTGACGAGAAGGTAGACTTCCCTAATGACTACTCGAGGTGGTCACGCTCAGTGCCCTCGTTCTCTAACGAGTACCTGTACTCTCACTCCGGTGTCTCCACACCGTAGACTCAAGACTCATCTACTAAAGAGAAGCGATTGTACACCAACCTTCCGGATCAATCACCATCCTCGTGATGATCCTATGGTCGGGAGCATTTTATGAGTTAATAATGATTATTCATGTCTTAAATTTTCAACTCTTGAAAATATGAATTATCATTACCATTAACTCAAAGGATGTATCACAGACACTAAATACACATATGTGATAGAAAATAACCCATTTTATTGATATTATAGTCAAAATTATAATTTTGCCCCTAGAAGTGTATTACAAGTGTCAGCCAATTCTGGCTTCTAGGGCACATATATCTAACAATCTCCCACTTGTCCTAAAGCCAATTGGCTACAAGTCTAAGTCCCATCTTCTCAAGGTGGGCTTCGATCTTCTGCTGGCCCAACGGCTTTGTAAGTGGGTCTGCCACATTATCTGCGGAGTTGACTCTCTTGACCTCGACGTAACCCTTCTCGAGGTAATCGCGGATGAGGTGGTATCGCCGCTCAATGTGCTTGGATTTCTGGTGAGACCTCGGCTCCTTAGCAAGGGCTATGGCGCCATTGTTGTCGCAGTATAGAGGAATGGCATCTGATGGCATTACTCCAATTTCTGCAGCAAACTTCTTGTACCAGAATGCTTCCTTCGCAGCCTCTGATGCAGCGATATATTCTGCTTCCATGGTGGAATCTGCTATCACAGTTTGCTTGGAACTCTTCCAGCTGACAGCACCACCATTGCACACAAACAGACTCCCAGATGTCGACTTTCGATCATCTATATCGGACATGAAATCCGAGTCTGTGTATCCCTGGACTTGGAGTTCTCCATTACCAAAGACCAACATCATATCCTTAGTTCTTCTCAAGTACTTAAGGATACATTTCACAGAAGTCCAGTGTTCTTCACCTGGATTTGACTGATATCTGCTTGTGACACTCACAGCATGGGCTATATCAGGTCGTGTACATAGCATGGCATACATGAGGCTCCCTATTGCAGAAGCATAAGGGATCTTGCTCATGCGTTCTATTTCCTCAGGTGTGCTAGGGGCACATCTTCTTGGAAAGATGAATACCATGTCTGAAGGGTATTAATCCCCTCTTAGAGTTTTCCATACTAAACCTCTTTAGTACTTTCTCTATGTACATCTTCTGTGAAAGTCCTAGCATCCTATTCGGTCTATCCCTATAGACCTTAATTCCTAGAATAAAGGATGCTTCACCTAGGTCTTTCATGGAGAATTCCTTGGACAACCATATTTTGACTGATGTCAACATGGGAATATCATTCCCAATAAGGAGGATGTCATCCACGTACAATACGAGGAAGACAACAGCGCTCCCACTGACCTTTTTGAAAACACATGGTTCCTCTTCATTTTTGATGAAACCAAACTTTTTTGATCACATCATTGAAACGAGTGTTCCAGCTCCGAGATGCTTGCTTAAGTCCATATATGGACCTTTGCAGCTTGCAAACCTTGTGATCAGTATCACTGGATGTGAAACCTAGCGGCTGTTCCATATAGATATCTTCCTCAAGATATCCATTTAGGAATGCCGTTTTCACGTCCATTTGCCATATTTCATAATCGAAATAGGCTGCAACAGGCAAGCAATGTGCGGATGGATTTTAGCATAGCCACTGGGGAAAAGGTATCCTGATAGTCAATGCCTTCGCGTTGACTATAACCTATTGCTACTAGTCTAGCCTTGAATGTCTCCACATTCCCATCTGCACCAATCTTTCTCTTGAAGATCCATTTACACCCAATAGGTACTATACCTTCTGGTGGATCTACCAAGGTCCAGACTAGGTTTGAGTGCATCGAGTCAATTTCTGACTGCATTGCCTCTAGCCATTTCTCGGAGTCGATATCTGATATCGCCTCGTTGTAGGTTTTGGGATCATCACCATGAGCACCATTACCTACGAGGAACATTTTCTCTACATCCTCTGAAATAATATTATTGGTTCATCATCGGGAAGAGTGAAGAAGGATCTTTGTTCTAGCCCTCCGACAGGAGGTCAAGTTAGCTCTGGCCAATAGATATGGAGTGCTCAGTGTGGAGTTTGGTAGAGATTCGAGGAGGAGAGAAGGGTCTAGAACCTAGCGTAAGCATATCTGGAGGGTCCTTTTTATAAGCGGAGCTTGTTGTAATTGTCTTGATTAATGACTGTCGTAACCATCCTGATCAATGTCGATCATTATTGACTTGATAAATGTCGATCATTATTGTCATGTAACCATTTAGTAGTGGGATCATCAACAGTCTGCAAGAAGTTTGGCTTCTGTAGAAGCCCGATTACTGGAGGGGTGTGGAGGGAATTCCACTTCCATAGAAGCTCGACTGCCAGAGAAGTCTGCAAGGAGTTCGACTTCCTTAGAAGCCCAGCCGAAGGAGATGTCTGAAGAGTATGGCTCCTAGAGAAGTTCGGCCACCAAGGAGTTCGGTTGAAAGTTCGACCACTAAGGAGTTCTGCTTTCGTAGAAGCCTGATTGAAGGAGATGTCTGGGGAGTCCGGCTCCTGGAGAAGTTCAGCCACTAAGGAGTTCGACCGCCACTGAGGAGTTCGGAAGGCTGATGGAGTTTGGCTAAGACTCGTCCGCTGGGATCCCAAAGGAGCTCGACCGCTGAGGAGTTCGACTCCCATAGAAGCCTGGTTGAAGGAGATATCTGGGGAAGTCTGGCTCCAAGAGAAGTTTGGCCACTGAAGAGTTCGAAAGGGACTCGGTCGCTAAGGAGCTCGGCTAAGGCTCGTCCATTGAAGCTTTTCCATGACTACCGATTGCATTATCGGCTGAGCATCTGATTGAACTTCGGTAGGAGCGGGGTTTATCCCCAACAATAGTCCCCCCACTTCCAAGTTTGAAATTCGAAGGGAGTACCAAAACAAGCAACTGTCGAAGTCCTTTTCCGAGCTCCGCATCCATTGAAGTTGAACTTTGGAGGATCATATCTCCTACCCCAGAGGTTACCTCGGAGGAGATCTCATCTCCTGCAGTCGAGATCGGAGGTTGATGTAGGCGCTCGAGGGAGATCTTATCTCCTACGGCCGAGGTTCGTTCGATCACTTGGGAGAGATCTTATCTTTAGCCGAGGTTATCTCGGTCGCTCAGGAGGGATCTCATCTCTGGCAACCGAGGTTGCCTTGGGGAAAATCTTATCTCCTACAATCGAGGTTGATGGAGATCCTCTCTCTTATAGACTTCAAAGCTCAGACTTGGACTTTGCTCGCATTAGGATGAGGTTCTCCTCCTATTTCTAATAGGCTATGGGGGCACATAAGGGCCGTTATCAGGGCCTCTTCCCCCATCTCATCCTTTGTGAATGAGGCCTTCGACTTTGCTCGCGTTAGGATGAGTTTCTCCTCCTATTCCTAACGGGCTGTGGGGGCACGTAAGGGTCGTTGTTAGGGCCTCTCCCCCATCTCATCTAAAGTGAACGAGGTCTTTGACTTTGCTCACGTTAGGATGAGGTTCTTCTATTCCAAACGGGCTGTGGGGGCACCTAAGGGTCATTGTCAGGGCCTCTCCCCCTATCTCATCTAAAGTGAACGAGGCCTTCGACTTTACTCACATTAGGATGAGGTTCTCCTCCTATTCCTAGCGGGCTGTGGATGAGATTCTTCGAAGCTTGGGAGAGATCTTATCTCTAGTCGAGGTTGTCGCGGTCGCTCGGGAGAGATCTTATCTCTAGCCGAGATTAGAGGTCTTTGACCTGCTCGTATTAGGATGAGGTTCTCCTCCTGTTTCTAACACGGCAACTATTGATTGCTTCTTCCTTATCACCACATGGTTTTTGCACCCAGAAATAATGTTATTGAAATGGAAGAATTTTATCGAAGGAAAGTTACAGGCAGCACATCCCATTTCGGGGTTGTGGGGGCGTTGTTCTTCCGAGTTTTCTCGGGCAGTAAGTCCCGAGCTGGACAACCTCCTCTATCTCATACTGGCCTTCTCAATTTGGAGCAAGCTTCTCTTAGCTTTGACATTGGAAGATGACAAATTGCCAAAGTACCGAGCTCCTCCCAAGGGTAACATTGATGACGCCATAAGGAGGCCGACCTCCTCATCGATTCTGGCTATGGCAGAGCCCTTGGACGATCTTCTCCTACTTCGGACAGGCGTCGAAGAAATTTACCCTACCATCCCTTTCTGACGAGCTGCTCAATTTTGTCTCGGAGCTGAATGCATTCCTCAGCATCGTGGTCATGATAGCGATGGTAGAGGCAGTACTTGCTTCGATCGTGCTTGTTCGGGGGAGATCATAATCCTTCACCTTGACTAGGACGAGACTGAGAAGGGTTGGGCTTTGTAGTGTTAGATATATGTGCCCTAGAAGCCAGAATTGGCTGACACTTGTAATACACTTCTAGGGGCAAAATTATAATTTTGACTAAAATCAATAAAATGGGTTATTTTCTATCACATATGTGTATTTAGTGTCTGTGATACATCCTTTGAGTTAATGGTAATGATAATTCATATTTTCAAGAGTTGAAAATTTAAGACATGAATAATCATTATTAACTCATAAAATGCTCCCGACCATAGGATCATCACGAGGATGGTGATTGATCCGGAAGGTTGGTGTACAATCGCTTCTCTTTAGTAGATGAGTCTTGAGTCTACGGTGTGGAGACACCGGAGCGAGAGTACAGGTACTCGTTAGAGAACGAGGGCACTGAGCGTGACCACCTCGAGTAGTCATTAGGGAAGTCTACCTTCTCGTCAATGACTGACTCGATGCTGCAGTAGTGTGTCTGGTTCTTTGACCTGAGATGCATCGGCAGTTCACCTTGAGGGTGTTATAGTTTGACTACACCATTACTCGGTCTCCTAGCCATATGGAACCCTGAGGTGTATGTTGGCTATAGCATGTTCATTGTAGGAACTGGATTGCATCAAGATGGAATCTATCTACCTCGGTGGTAGAGGAGCAGCCCTATGATGATCATGAGAATCAAGTCCAGAAGCCCATGGCCATGGCAGAGTGAAATAATAGAAAGAGTTTCTATTTAGATTTTCACATTGGACTCGAATCGAATGATTACATCATATGACAGAGACTAGGGTTTGACGAGTTCACCTTAACCCTAATCTGATCGGGGCTCAAGATAGAAGAACTTAATCACACAGGTAGCTGCACCAAGAGGTTCGCATTCAGCTCTGATGGGTTGCCACCATATACTGCTAGGTGTCACTGGTGGATTTTGGGAGCAATTAGAATGATTTAGATGATCGATCATTCTAGCTGTTCGAATCAGAAGAGTTCTGATCCATCGAAAGGAGTTTCGATGATGTCGATGATAGAGATCATGACATATCCCATTACCATACAGAACTGAACCTAACTGGGTCACACAAACAAGGGTTTGAATCTGGTGATCATCAATTGAACTGATCTAGTTCAATTGATCTGAATGAGATTCAATTAGGTTCAAGGAAATCGTGCTAGCACTCGATTGAACCTAACGTTCTTCTTTTACTATCATAAATAAGTTGTCCTGACTGAGCCAAAGGAGTTTGTGCTCAATCAGAGGCCTTCATATGGTCTGACTGGAGGTTGTCCAAGTCAGAAAAGGTTGTCTTATTTTGTAAGACATTACCTGCCATTTTTGGTCACCTGCCATTTCTTGTTCTTTGACTTTGGTCAAAAGTCTACCTTTGACTGGTCAAACGTTGACCATTGACACTTTGACTTTTGACCACATGTCATGCACCTATTGGAGAGCTGGTGGGGGCCTGTCCCCCTGCCAGAACCTGGCAAGGAGGAAGGGCGCACGCCACCCTAGGCGTGTGCCCAAGTTGGAGGCGCCTAGGAGTCCTTGTTGGACAAGGACTCCATCTCCCTTTTTGGATTCCAATTAGAGTTCTTCTAAGAACCAACTTTGACTGGTCTTAGGCACCTCTAAGGAGGAATCCAGGGGACTCTATTCCCACCAATCAGATTTAGATCTGATTTCACAAAGGGTTGTGATTGGTTGGGAAGAAGAGGAGTTGGATCACAGCTTAGTCTATAAATAAGACCCTGCGCCCAACTCAGATTAAAAGAATATGATTGAGAATCATAATTCCCATGCCCCAAGGCTGCCTCTCCCCTCCTTCCTCCATGCCAAAGTCTCTTCTCCCCTTGCTCTCCACGTCCAAAAGGAGTTTTGGACTTTGGTTGGTGCGATTCAGATCAAAGAAAGGCGATCAAAAGCAAGAAGGCTGCGCTGCTGCAAAGGACGACTGCTGATCTTCAAAAGGAGTTTTGAAGATCCTCCAGATCAGATCCAGATCTGATTTTTGGAGGTGTGATAGAGAAGAAGAGGATCTCCAGATCCAACCCGAGTGGATACCGGTAGAGGCCAGGCGCTTGCGTGGCTAGATCCAGAACCTTCCGCTGCAACAGGATCATCAACAGGGTAATAGGATTACCCAAATCAGGTAAATTAAATTTGATTTAATTTATCTTATTTTATTTTATTTATTAAAATAATAAGAATCAGATCTGAAAATATCAAGATCTGATTAGATCAAGAGAAAAAATTTTTTTGAAATATATCTCTTGATCTGATCAGATCTGAACGAACCTGGACCGAAAATCAGGATTTCCCTTCAACTGGTATCAGAGCCATGGTTCTAAAAGTTGTTTAGATCTAATTTTAAATTTATTTTAATTAAAAAATAATTGATTTTAGATGTCACATGAGATGTGATCAGATCTGAAAATCAGAAAAAATTAAAATTAAATGATTTGGATCTAAGATTAGAAGATATGCATGACTAGTTCTAGAAATAGAATAGTTCTATAGAATAGTCTTGCATGTTTTTGATTTAATTTGATTAAATCATATTTTAGATCTATTTATTTACTATTTTTTGATATTATAATGGTTATAATAACATCTAAAAAATAGCAAATAAAAATTATTTAATTTTAAATATCATATGAGATATGATTGATGCATGTCTAGACTAGTTGTAGAATAGTTCTACATAATTGTCTAGATTAGAATTTATTTTGATTAGATCAATTTAAATCTAATTTTTTAGATTATTATGAGATAATTTAGATCTGAAAACATGCATGATTCGATACATGAGATGTATGCAAAATATGCCATGATTAGATCTAATTTGTATATGAGATATATGATATAGATCTAAAACTGTTTTGTAGTATTGAATGTTCCTGATTAAGGCGTTCCTCTTGGCCGTCCGGTCATAAGAACGAAGAAGGGTTTAAAGGCCCTCTCTTTCCCATTCGATGGGGTGTTCTTATGACGTGTGTAGGGGTGCTGCGTGTTCGTCCTTAATCAGAAACCCAAAACTTACTTTCTGCAAAACCCTAGATCCTGAAACCCTAGGATTTATTGTGCATATTTTGTTTATGAACCCTACTTAATTAAGAATTAAGTTTATGGAATATTAATTAGGTCTAAAATTGAGAATTTCAGATCTAAGACATATTCATAATACTGGGTTCGGGCTTGGGTAGCTCAATTAGGTCTAAGCGGTTGATCAAACCGAATCAAGAGTTGGTTAGATGGGATCAACAATGCTTAAATTGACCAGCCTAATAGGATTAAGTCTGGGTCAAGATCGAGTCACGATCAAGCAAGACCTAATTAGGCTCAGAGGTTAGAGTCTGGATTGTAGGCTAACCCAATTGGTTCTGACTCAACAATTTGGTGTCTAAGGTAAGTTTGGCACATACGACCGACTGGTTTTTAATTGGAAGCTACTCGACCTGAATGCGTTCTTGTACGAGTTAATGGCATATTCCTTCCACCGGTCTCACTTACCTGGCCATATCTGTTGACACAGTTCTGATCTGAGGTGGTCAATAATCCGAGCTAACCCATGCCACTAGGTTAGTCATAATTGTTATGACTAAGCCAAGTCTAGTTTAATGAGACCTGAATCAATTCTCCCTAAGAAAAGATTAAGTCTGAGGTCTTCCACCATTGTAGATGTGCGGGCCCTTCCCGGGGTTGATTGTTCTCGGCTGGATACAGTGGCTCAGTTGCACCGGGAAGATGCAACCATGTCTATTAGGCATTGGATGCTATGGGCTGGAGGATGAGTTGGGCTCAATATTTTGGATACGGTGAGAGACTCAATTAGGAACCCAGTCTATGCAAATGGTGGGTCTGACTTAACTAAGGAGTGGATCAATATTTCGGATACGGTGAGATTCATGAATTAGAGACCAAGTTTGGGTGCACCATGATTAGAGAATCATTGAACAAGAGTTGTTCACTCATTGGCTAACCCATCACCAATAACTGTTAGGTGAGGTGATGAGTCAGTTGGTGAGACCGCACCACCCACTAGAAATCATTAATCATGGAGATTTTCGCATCTCTACAGAGGGAGTGTAGGGATCCGAGAAAATAGTGGGAGCTAATTTGTTTAAAAATAAAATCCCTAAACAAATTGGTCAAGTCAAAATTACAGTATCTAACTAGAATCTTTGACTCTCTACAGGAAAATGTCTGCGTCCAACCCATTGGCACGTATCCTGGACACACATAGACTGACTGGACCCAATTATAAAGATTGGCTCAGGAACTACAAAATTATTTTGGGTTCCGAGAAGTTAACCCATGTTTTGGACCAGGACCCTCCCACCTTACCAGCCCGTCCATCCACTGTTGAACAGAGAGCGTCTCTGGAAAAATGGATAGACGAAGATAATAAGGCCAGATATTACATGTTGGGCTCGATGTCTGATGAGCTCCAGCGCCAACATGAAGATATCGGGACTGCTCGCCAAATGTTGGCTCACCTGCAGGAGATGTTTGGTGAACAGAGTCGCGCAGCCAAATATCAAGTCACGAAATGACTTTTTAAGGCTAAGATGCGTGATGGGCAGTCAGTCCAAGATCACTGTCTGACAATGATCAAGGACATGGAAGAGCTTGAGAAGCTCGGTGTGAAGTTGGACTTGGACCTGCAGAACGATATTATTCTGCAATCCTTGACTGATGCATATGGGCAATTCATCATGAATTACCACATGCATAAACTTCAAAATTCCTTGGCCGAATTAATGAATATGCTGGTTACCGCTGAGCTTTCTATGAAAGGTTCTAAAGGCTCAGTTCTTGCTATGGAACGGACTTCTTCCAAAAGAAAGTCTTATGGAAAGAAAAAGAAGTCTGTGAAAAAGCAAAAGGTGGAAGGATCAAAGAAGAAGAAGGCAGAGCCGAAGAAAAAGGCCGATGTCAAAGGAAAGTGTTTCCATTGCAACAGCGACGGCCATTGGAAGCGGAACTGCCCTACTTACCTGGCCACCCTGAAGAACAAGAAGGAAGGTCCTTCTGGAGGTATGCTCGTTATTGAGTCTAACCTTACGGTTTCTTCTGCATCCAGTTGGGTGCTTGACTCTGGTTCTAGTGCTCATCTGTGCACTTCTATGCAGGGTCTTGAGGATAGCAGGAGGCTGAGGGATGGAGACATGATCCTACGCATCGGTAATGGAGCAAGAGTTGCTGCAGTAGCCGTGGGAACATACCCTCTTCGATTACCATCTGGTTTAGACTTAGTTTTGAAAGACTGTTATTATGTGCCTGCAGCTAGCAGGAATTTGATTTCTGTTTCATGCTTAGCACAAGAAGGTTATGTGATCACCTTCTTTAAGGACCATTGTAACATTCTTTATGAAAGAAATAAAATTGCAAATGGTTTCCTTATTAATGGTCTTTATCAGCTACATATTGATGTACCTATTCTAACTATCGAGCAAAACGTGAATGCCAAACGACCTAGGGATAGTCCAAACGACAGATATCTATGGCACCTGAGATTAGGTCATATAGCAGAAGATAGGATCAACAAATTGGAGAAAAATGGGCTATTGAGTCCATTGACTTTCGAGTCATATCCAACTTGTGAATCTTGTCTTCAAGGCAAAATGACTAAACTCCCTTTTGTTGGACATGGGGAGAGGGCCACAGATCTCCTTGCCCTAGTACATACTGATGTGTGCGGCCCATTTGATGTGCCGGCTAGAGGCAATTTTGTCTACTTCATTACCTTTACCGATGATCTGTCTAGGTATGGGTATGTGTATCTTATGAGACACAAGTCTGAAGCTTTTGAAAAGTTCAAAGAATTCAGACATGAAGTAGAAAAACAAACTGAAAAACCCATTAAGGTTCTTCGATCAGATCGAGGAGGTGAATACCTTAGCCGGGAATTCCTAGACTATCTTAAGGAAAATGGCATAGTCTCTCAATGGACTCCACCAGGAACACCTCAACTCAACGGGGTTTCAGAATGGAGAAATCGGACTCTATTGGATATGGTTCGATCCATGATGAGCTTCACAGACCTCCCTGATTTTCTTTGGGGACATTCATTGTTAACTTCAATCTTATCTACTGAATAGGGTTCCCTCTAAAACCGTTCCTACCACACCGTATGAGATATGGCACGGTAAGAAACCAAGTCTGAGTCATCTCAGAATTTGGGGTTGTCCGGCTCATGTCAAAAGACAACAAGCGGACAAGTTAGAGTTTAGGTCCTTTAGAGCTCGATTCATATTATGATACTTAAGAGTCTATTAGGATACTATTTCTACATTCCAGAAGACCACAATGATGTGAGTCGACATGCAATCTTCTTCTGAAAAATATGTTTATTCAAGACAGGCATTGGAAAATAGATCAAGCTTGATTAGAAAGTCTACAAGTGGAATGAGCTAAGAGACAAATGGACCCTAATCAGTTTGAGCCAATAAGAACACTAACTTCCTACACTCGTAGATCGGAAAGAGTTTTCCATCCCCCTGAGAGATACTTAGTTATTATTCAGAGGAAGTAGAGAATGTTCTCGTAGGTAATGGTGCTCATGGTGATGATCCCAAAACCTACACGAGGCGATATCAGATATCGACTTCGAAAAATGGCGGAGCAAATGCAGTCAAAAATTGATCGATGCACTCAAACCAAGTTTGGACCTTGGTAGATCCACCAGAAGGTATAGTACCTATTGGGTATAAATGGATCATCAAGAGAAAGATTGGTGCAGATGGGAATGTTGAGACATTCAAGGCTAGGACTAGTGGCAAAAGTTAAAGTCAACGCGAGCATTGACTATCAGGTACCTTTTTTTAGTGGCTATGCTAAAATCCATCCGCACATTGCTTGCCATTGCAGCCTATTTTGATTATTAAATATGGCAAATGGCAGTGAAAACGGCATTCCTAAATGGATATCTTGAGGAAGACATCTATATGGAACAGCCATTAGGTTTCACATCGAGTGATACTGATCACAAGGTTTGCAAGCTGCAAAGGTCCATATATGGACTTAAGCAAGAATCTCGAAGCTGGAACACTCGTTTCAATGATGTGATCAAAAAGTTTGGTTTCACCAAAAAGAAAGAAAAACATGTGTTTTCAAAAAGGTCAATGGAGCGCTGTTGTGTTCCTCGTATGTACGTTGATGACATCCTCCTTATTGGAAGATATTCCCATGTTGACGACAGTCAAAATGTGGTATGTCTAAGGAATTCTCCATGAAAGACCTAGGTGAAGCATCCTTATTTCTAGAAATTAAGGTCTATAGGGATAGACCGAATAGGATGCTGGACTTTCATAGAAGATGTACATAGAGGAAGTACTAAAGAGGTTTAGTATGGAAAAACTCTAAGAGGGATTAATACCCTTCAGACATGGTATTCATCTTTCTAAGAAGTTGTCCTGCACACCTGAGGAAATAGAATCATGAGCAAGATCCCTTATACTTCTGCAATAGGGAGCCTCATGTATGCCATGCTATGTACACGACCTGATATAGCTCATGCTGTGAGTATCACAAGCAGATATCAGTCAAATCTAGATGAAGAACACTGGACTTCTGTGAAAAGTATCCTTAAGTACTTGAGAAGAACTAAGATATATATATTGGTCTTTGGGAATGGAGAACTCCAAGTCTAGGGATACACAGACTCAGATTTCATGTCTGATATAGATGATTGAAAGTCGACATCTGGTAGACTGTTTGTGTGCAATGGCGGTGCTATCGGTTGAATGAGTTCCAAGCAAGTGGTGATATCACCTCATCTATGATTACCTCGAGAAGGGTTATGTCGAGGTCAAGAGAGTCGACTCTACAAATAATGTGGCAGACCCACTTACAAAGCTGTTGAGCTAGCAGAATCGAAGCCCACCATGAGAAGATGACTTAGACTTGTAGCCAATTGGCTTTAGGAATAAGTGGAGATTGTTAGATAAATGTGCCCTAGAGCAGAATTGGCTGACACTTGTTAATACACTTCTGGGGCAAAATTATAATTTGACTAAAATAATAAATGGGTTATTTTCTATCACATATGTATTTAGTGTCTTGGATACATCCTTTGAGTTAATGGCAATATAATTCATATTTTAGATTTGAAAAATTTAGACAAATGAATATCATTATTAACTCATAAATTGCTCCTGACCATAGGATCATCACGAGGATGGTGATTGATCCGGAAGGTTGGTGTACAATCGCATCTCTTTAGTAGATGAGTCTTGAGTCTATGTGTGAGACACCAGAGCGGAGAGTACAGATACTCGTTAGAGAACGAGGCCTGAGTGTGCCATCTCGAGTAGTCATTAGAAAGTCTACCTTCTTTGTCAATGACTGACTCGATTGCTGCAGTAGTGTGTTAGTTCTTTGACCTTGAGGTGCATCGACAGTTCACCTTGAGGGTGTTATAGTTTGACTACACCATTACTCGATCTCCTAGCCATATGGAACCCTGAGGTGTATGTTGGCTATAGCATCTTCATTTGTAGAACTGATGGCATCAAGATGGAATCTATTACTCCGGTTGGTAGAGAAGCAGCCCTATGATAATCATGAGAATCAAGTCCAAAAGCCCATGGCCATTGCAGAGTGAAATAATAGAAAGAGTTCTATTATATTTTCACATTGACTCGAATCGAATGATTACATCATATGACAGAAACTAGGTTTGACGAGTTTACCTTACCCTAAACTGATCGGGCTCAAGAAAAAGACTGAATCACACAGGTAGCTGCACCAAGAGTTCGCATCAGCTCTGATGTGGTTGCCACCATATACTGCTAGGTGTCCCTAGTGATTTTGGAGCAATTAGAATGATTTAGATGATCAATCATTCTAGCTGTTCGAATCAGAAGTTCTGATCCATCAAAAGAGTTTGAGATGATTCAATGAAGATGATGAACATATCCATTATACATACAGAACTGAACCTAACTGGGTCACATAAACCAAGGTTTGAATTTGGGATCATCAATTGAATCTGATCTAGTTCAAATTGATCTGAATGAGATTCAATTAGGTTCAAAGAAATCATGCTAGCACTCGATTGAACCTAACGTTCTTCTTTTTCTATCATAAATAAGTTGTCCTATCTGAGCCAACGGAGTTTATGCTCAATCAGAGGCCTTCATATGGTCAGACTGGAGGTTGTCCAAGTCAAAAAAGGTTGTCTTATTTATAAGACATTACCTGCCATTTTTGGTCACCTGCCATTTCTTGTTCTTTGACTTTGGTCAAAAGTCTACCTTTGATTGGTCAAATGTTGACCATGACACTTTGACTTTTGACCCATATGTCATGCACCTAATTGGAGAGCTGGTGGGTCTGTGCTCCTACCAGAACTTGGTTAAGGAGGAGCGCACGCCACCCTAGGCGTGCCCAAGTTAGCGCCTAGGAGTCCTTGTTGGACAAGACTCCACTCCCTTTGGATTCCAATTAGAGTTCTCTCTAGAATCCAGTTTGACTGGTCTTAGGCACCCTCTAAGAGAATCCAGGGGACTCTATTCTCATCAATCAGATTTTAGATCTGATTCACAAAGGGTTGTGATTGTGGGAAAATAGAGTTGGATCACAGTTAGTCTATAATTAAACCTGTGCCCAACTCAGATTGAAAATTGAATGATTGAAATATCAATCCCCATGCCCAAGGCTGCCTCTCCCCTCTTCCTCCATGCCAACCTCTTCTCCTTTCCTCTCCACGTCCAAAAGGTTTTGGACTTTGGTTGGTCGATCCAAATCAAAGAAAGCGATCAAAAGCAAGAAGCTGCCTGCTGCAAAGGACCACTACTGATCTTCAAAAGGAGTTTTGAAGATCCTCCAGATTAGATCCAAATCTAATTTTTGGAGATGTGATAGAGAAGAAGAGGATCTCTAGATTCAGCCTGAGTGGATACCAGTAGAGGCCAGGCGCTTGCGTGGCTAGATCCAGAACTTCCGCTGCATATAGGATCATCAACCGGATAATAGGATTACCCAAATTAGATAAATTAAATTTGATTTAATTATTTATTATTTATTATTAAAATAATAACAATCAGATCTAATACATCCCAGATCTGATATAGATCAAAGAGAAAAAATTTTTGAAATATATCTCTTGATTTGATCAGATCTGAACGAACCTGGAACGAGAAATAAGGATTTCCCTTCAAAACCTTCTGGGGGAAATCTTCTGCTCTCTATTTCTCCTTCCTAAGGACGATGGGTATGCTAGCCCGAGTACACTTCCTTGGGGTCGGGTTTCGACATTTCGATGGTGGGTTTCCTGATGGAGTCACCGCTGGGGGCTGGTGCATGGCCTGCATCATCTCGATGAGGCCACGAACCTACTGGACCAGCAGGTTGAACTGTTCTGCATCTATGGTGGCTTCAGGTGGAACCTGGGTTGCCGGAGCTGAAGCGGGAGTAGATTGACCTGGTGTAATTAGCTCATAAATTGCTCCTAATCATAAGATCATCATAAGGATGATGATCGATCAAGAAGATTGCTGTATGATAGCTTTCTTAGGATATGTGAGTCTTGAGTCTATGGTATGGAGACACAGGAGCAAGAGTATAGATACTCGTTAAAGAATAAGGGTACTGAGCATGACCACCTTGAGCAGTCATAAGGGAGTCTACCTTCTCATCGATGATTAACTCGATGCTACAGTGGTGTGTCTAGTTTTTTGATCTGAGGTGCATCGGTAGTTCATCTTAAGGGTTTTATAGTTTGATTGCACTCTTACTTGGTATCCTAACCATTTTAAATCCTGAGGTGTATGTTGGCTATAGCATGTTCATTGTAGAAATTAAATTGCACTAATAAGGGATCTATCTATCTCGGTAGATGAGGAGTAGCCTTATGATGATCATGAGATCGAGTCCATAAGCCCATGATAGAAAGAGTTTCTATTAGAGTTTCACATCGAACTCGAATCGAATGATTAACTCATATGACAGATGTTGGGTTTGACAAGTTCACCTTAACCTGAATCCTATTGAGGCTCAAGATAGAAGAACCCAATCATATAAGAAGCTACAACGAGAGATTCGTATTCAGTTCTAATGGAATGCCACCATATACTGCTAGGTGTCACTAGTAAATTTTGGGAGCTATTAGAATGATCTTGNTATGATCGATCATTCTAATTATGTGAATCAAAAAGATTTTGATCCATTGGAAGGTATTTCAATGATGTCGATGATAGAGATCATGATATATCTCATTATCATATAGAATTGAACCTAACTAGATCACACAAATAAGAATTTGGATCTAGATGTTATTAATTGAGCTAACCAAGTTTGATTGATTTGAATTAGATCCAATTAGGTTTAAGAAAATCGTGCTAGCACATGATTGAGCCTAACATTCTCCTTCTAAAATCTTTCTGGTTCATCTAGACTAAGCCAAATTAGTTTGGGCTCACCTAGGGACCCTATATAGCATTTTTCTAATCAGAATAATGTTGTCCTAAATCATCAGATGGGATTAGGACAATACCTATCAATTCCTATATTCGATAGAATAAGATCTGCCAATTCTTGTCACTATCAGGACATCGGGTCAATAGTTGACCCATATGCAGAAATTAAAGGGGATGAGTGTGTGTCCTCCTTAGAGATCTTGATAAGTGGTAAAAATATACTAATAAAAGTATTAAATTATAAAATAAATTAATCTATTTCTTTAGAAATTGATACTTTTATTAATCTTTTATAGAAAAGAAGGCCACTAATATGAAGATCTTATTTTTTTGGTTCAGATGAAATAAATTTCAGGCAAAATGGACTTCAAACGAGCCCGAAATTGAATTTCAAAAAAAGAAAAATTAGTTCGGTTCAAATCAGTTCAGAAAATTGGCTCAGCGGTTTGGCCCGGTTCAATCGCAACAGTAGACTGACTCATCGATGCAACGCTGACATCAGGATGACGTCAACATTTTTCATGGTGCACGATGGACCATCTGGAGGACAATTCAGAAATTTCACAGCAAAAAGCACGCTCTGATTGGCTGAAGAATGCGGCGATCCATGCAACACCGAGCTCGTGCATGATCCATAGAGGGCAATTTGGGAATTTTGTCTAATCTAATGGATGGCTTTCACTGAAATTTGATCGGACGGTCGAAACGAAGGCACTGATGGACGGCATCCGTAGCTCCTGATTGAGATCCAACGGCTAAGATTCATTCTGACATTAAACTAAAGATCAGAAGGCCTCTTTCTATGCAATCGGATGGTCCAGATTCAATCCAAAGGTTGATCCAACAGCTGATACGAAATTTGACTTGATCTGGGTTATTTTAAGGAGTTTTTAAGTGGTTTTTGGACCGTTTGATCAACATCTAATGGGCAGAATTATTTAGATCCTAATTTGAGTTATTTTGAGAGTCTTAAACCTAATTTCTAAGAGATTTTGAGGGAAAATCAATCTATTAACCTATAAAAACCTACTGTTGCCGTAGAGAAAGAGGAGAGAAGTCAGAAAAAAAAGAAAAAGAGAAAAAGGGAGAGAGTCAGAGAAATAAAGAAAAACAAAAAGAAAAAGAGAAGAGAGAGGTAAAAAGAGAAGAGTGATTTATGAGAGAAAGAAAAAGGTTTTTCTTTGACAATCAAGACATCGATCAAGGAGCCTCGATCGGACTCAAGATAGAGGAACTTAATCACATAGGTAACCACACTAAGAAGTTTGCTTTCAGTTTTGATGGATTGCCACTATATGTTGCTAGGTATCACTAGTGGATTTTGGGAGCAATTAGAATAATTTGGATGATCGATCATACTAGTTGTCTGAGTCAAAAAAGTTTTGATCCATCGAAAGGTGTTTCAATGATGTCGATAATAGAGATCATGACATATTCCATTACCATATGAAACTAAACCTAACTACATCACCCAAATAAGAGTTTGGATCTGGATATCATCAATTGGATTAACCTAATTCAATTGATTTGAATAAGATTCAATTAGATTCAAGAAAATCATGCTAGCATATAATTGAGCTTAATATTCTCCTTTAACAATCATTAAAGCTTGTCTTGACTGAGCCAAGTATGTTTGGACTCACTTAGGAACCTTTACATGATCTAGCTAGAGCTTATCTAGGTTAGAAAAGGATTGTCTTAATTTATGAGATAAATTTAAGACAGCACTTACCATTTTCCATCATCTGCTAAATCTTATCTTCGGATATTGGTCAAATGTTGACCCTGGATACTTAGACATCTGCCAATGTATCATGCACCCATAGGGGAGAACCTGAGGACTTGTCCTCCTGCTCAAAAGTAGATAGGAAAGAGGCACACGCAAGTAGATAGGAAAGAGGCACACGCCTAGGAAGGCGTGCGCCCCATGAGGATAGAAGATGGAGTCCCATATAGATGGGACTCCAGTTGCTTCAGGGAATTAAATTAGGTGGCGCCAAGAAGACTTGTTTGACCCAGTCTTGGTGCCACCTAAGGAGAGTTTTGAGGGTCTCTAATCTGATTGGATCAGATGATATCATCCCACCAATCAGATATATATCTGATTGCACAAAGGGCCGTGATTGGCCAGGATGATGTGGCACTGCATGGCGCAGCAAGGTCTATATAAACCCTGTCTGCGCCTAGAATTTAATTCTTCTAACTTTAGCCCATGCCACATAGCCCCTCTCCCTCCTTCTCGACACCACTCTTTGGTCCTCTCTCTCCACTCCATGCCCAAGGGACTTTGGGCATGAAGAAGGTGCGATCCAAGCAAATGAAAGGCGCCAGAAAAGGAAGAAGGCAGTACTGCTGCAAGAGACAACGGCTGTTCTTCAAAAGTCATTTTGAAGATCTTCAAGATTAGATCTAGATCTAAATTTTGGAGGATTGATTGAGAAGAAGAAGATCTTCAGATCCTGCTCGAGTGAATACCGGTAGAGATCAGGCATTTGCATGGCTACATCCAGAACCTCAGGCAAACATCAAGATCATCACAGGATAATTAGATTACCCAAAACAAAGGTATAATTAAATTAGATTTAATTTTTATCTTTATTTCTATTTTTATTATGAGATCAATAAGATTAGATCTGAGGAGTCTCAGATGTAATTATGATCTTAGAGAAAAAAATTTTGAAATATCCCTCCTGATCCAATTAGATCTGAACGAACCTGATCTAGAAAATAAGTTTTTCCCTTCACATGCTTGCTCAGCTCCTTCATCCCACGATCACCGATGTGGCCTAGGCGGTAATGCCACAACCGATGAGCCTCTTACTAATTATGCACTATGGCTACTACATCAGTTTCCCTGGCCACTATAGATCCTTCTAACCTATAGAGGTTGTTCTCCATCCTTCTACCTCTCATCACCATCATAACATCATTGGAGATATTGAGAACTCCACTCCTGGCATGGCTGCTGAAGTTGCAACCACTCCGCTCTAGGTAGCTCAGTGACACGAGACTTTTCTTTAAATCTGAAACGTGCTTCACACTTATGAGAGTTTGCACCATCCTATCAAACATCTTCATCCGAATGCTTCCAATACTAGCGACTATGCATGGATGATCATCTTCAGGTGTCATACTCCCCTTATCAATCTTGGTATATGAAACAAACCAAGACTGATTTGGAGTGTAGTGATGCGAACAGGCTAAATCTAGGGTCCATACATTTATGTATCTCTTATGACCATCTAATACAATCAAGAGATCATCCTCCACCTCATTATTAGCCACCATACTTAGTGCATCAGATCCACTCTTTTCTCCCATTTTGTTCTTTAACTGTGGGTAATCATGTTTGAAGTGCCTAACCTCATTGCACTTATGGCACCTGGCTTCCTTCCTGTGCTTGCTCTTTTGGAACTTTGAGCATCCCCTTGACTTGCCTCTCTCCTTTGATCTTTCAGATCTCTCCCCCATAGTCAAGCCCTCCTAGGGAACATCTTCCTTGGTCAACCTCTCTCACTGTTCATTGGTTTGTAGCACCAAGATCAATTTTTTATGCTCCAGGGTCTCCTTGCCATAGAGCAGCATCGTTACCAATGGATCATATGAATGAGCATAATAGAGGTAATGATTTATCTTCTTCTTCCATCTTTATCCTAATGTTTAGCAACTCGTTGCATATCTGGTCAAACTTCTGGATGTGTCCCAAGATATCTCCACCTTCCTGAATCTGAAGGCTGTGTAGTCTCTTCTTCAACATCATCCTGTTGCACATATTTTTTCCCATATACATGTTTTGTAACTTCGACCACAAACCTCTTGGGTCCTATCCTCTAAGACTGAATAGAGTGCCGCATCTGCTAAGCATCCTCTGATCATAAAGTAGGCCTTCTTTTCTAGGGACATCCTCTGACGATCTGACATCCCTTTAGGCTTTTCTTTCAATGCTTGTTCCAATTCAGCTTGAACCAAAAGATCTTTCACATGAACTATCTACATGGAAAAGTTTTCTTTTCCATCAAACTTATTGAAATCAATCTTCACATTGCTTCCCATGGCTAGATCCAATGCCAAAATGCAATACAAACTCTAAGGGATTTAAGAAATACCTTGATAGGAACTTGCTGAATTCATAGCACCTAAAGACCTTCAACTTTCTAGCATCTTCTTCTCTTTCCATGCACCTTAGGCTCTGATACTAATTGTTATAAATTATTTCCAGACCTATGAAAATTCTTGTACCTTCTACCAACCTAGAGGAAGTAAGTTGGAAATGGTAACAAGCAAGGATGAAGATTAGATGATTGA
This sequence comes from Cocos nucifera, assembly GCA_006176705.1. Classification (NCBI taxonomy): domain Eukaryota; kingdom Viridiplantae; phylum Streptophyta; class Magnoliopsida; order Arecales; family Arecaceae; genus Cocos; species Cocos nucifera. The sequence continues at coordinate 24,684 of QRFJ01002405.1, forward strand.
AAGTTAGGGCAATAACAGAGAGAGAGAGAGAGAGAGAAGAAGCTAGGATTTCAGGAAGAAAAGGGATTTTAATTTCTCTTATCAAAACATTACATATACGAAGTATATATATGACCCTTGAGCCAATAAGACTCCATCCTAAAAAACTCTCCTAGGCTAACCCATATGTGAAAACACTTACCTAAGCCCATGTCTTGTATGCTCTCACCCCTTGGACTAAAGATCTAGCCCATTACATGAATTAGCCATCTTAAGACCTCTCAAATCAGACCTTAAGACCCCTTGGAATAAACCCAATCCAAGATCAAATAGAAAATCCCATGCTTATCTATCTACCTACTCGAGCTGGCTCAATAAAGACTCAAGCCAGCTCGACTGCCTATCAAGCCACAGAATTTCAAAACATATTCTCTATTTGACTGAGAGAGCTAGCTCGATTTTGGTTTGAGTCAGCTCGATCTCATCTTGAGATGGCTCGACCTGCATCCGAGCTAGCCCGATAGTGTGTCAGCCCTTATATCCTAGCTGATACATCTCCGACTGATCCTAGGTTTTAGGAGCTACCACCTTGCCTTCTTTATGCTCTCCCAGACTTAAGAGCACCACTCTTGCTCTTTCAGTATGGAGTCTTTCAATGGCTTTTTTCTTTTATAAAAAATATTCTTTAACATACTTGAAAATTATTAACATAAAAATTATGCTTCAATATTTTGTAATCATCAAAATCATTCCTGAGGATAATACAATGTATTGAGGATAATTCCTCTTCCAGTGCCCCTGCTTCTTACAATAGAAGCATTCTAATTTTATGTTATCTTTAAGTAAGAAAGGATAAGAGGTAAGTTTTAAATTAAGTTACTTAGGTGTGAAGAGATTTATAGAATCTAACTAAATAAGAAGTAAATTATGCAAAGATTAAAAAGACAACTAGATAACCTACAAATAAAGCAAGGACTCAAATCTACTTTAAGAGCAGTAAATTAAAAGGTAGAAATATATTTTTATATCTAGGGAATGTATTAAAAAGGAAGTAAATAAAAGAAAGGTCTAAAATAGGTAGAAAATTAAATCTATATAAAGGGCAAAAAATTATTTTACTAGAAAGATGGTAAAGCAATCTAAAGTAGAAAGAAAAAATATATAAATAAATAAAGACCTAAAAAGTAGTAAAATATTTCTTTTCTCTCTTTTTTTTTAAGACTTGCAATGATAAGAAGCAAATATTAGAATTAAGAAGGGAGGAGATCACAAAATAAAGTAATAGGGATAATTTTTTCTAAAATCAACCATGCCAAGATCCTTGATAATGGTGCCAAAATTTGATGTGCTCTTATTGTCAGAGCGATCAAAGATAAAAGTTAACCAATTACTACTTGGTAGAACAGGGTGAATCAGGTCGAGTCCTCAAGGATCTAAGGCAGTTGTTTTTAAAAAAAAAAATTAAAAGAAGGCTTGGTTATTTTTAAGAGTTGGAGAACTAATATGATTGATAAAATAATATTTAAAAAAAATTAATGAGCCCAATATAGAAAAGAAGCCTCAAGAGATTGAATCCCCTTGTAAAATAGATATCATATCCATTTTCTGCTGTAGCACCACTATTTGTAATTTTGGTTGGTATAGCTTATCTTCTTTCTGAACGTGGACCGTATCCTCAGACCATGGTCAGTCCCTTAGGGCATAAGATATCTAACTAAATCTCACAAGTAAAAAGAGAGGATCTCTTATCTAAGTATGCGCCATATCCTCAAATCACAATGTATCTCTTAAAGCATAGATTGTTCAAAATCTAGATCTTTATAAATGAAGCAAAAAAAAATGGTGCACTTTTAATTTCTAAATAAATTAAAAATTTTATTAATAATAGAAAAGAGATACATAAAATAGATCAACATCAAACCATTTATTTATAAGATTCATCTTCTCTCCTGATATGATGTAGCCTAACCATGCATAGAAGGGATGTCGTCTGCCATTGCCATCTTCTTCCTTCTAACCCGCAGAAAGAAAAGAGGAAGAAGAGAGTTTTATGGAGGATGAAGAAGAAAGAAAGGAAAGTGGAGAGTTAAGTAGGAGAGAGGGAGGAGGTGTGAAGGCTAGGGCTAGATGGAGATGGATGGAAGGGCTTGCTTTTGGTTGAAGCCTTAGAGGCTTTTTATAGATGCTAGAAGGTAGGAGGATTTGTTGGTTAAGCAATATGGGACTATTACTATGATAGAAATGGATGGATGAGATGAAGTGTGCACGAGAAATCTTTGATTGGGTGTGGACTTCTAATTAGGGCATGAAAAATATGGTAAGAAGGGAATAGCATGTGACTTATTTCTCTCTTTAGCATTTCCTTCTTTCTTATGATCCATCCTAAATCAGTTTGGGGTGGCACATGTGGGGTCTTTGATTCAATCATTTTCAATCCAAACCCTTAAAGCAACTGTCTTTCTTCTTGTCCCATGGATCTTCAATGAATTGCTTCCTAGCCATTGATCGTAACTAAACCCCTTGAGTTGTTTGCTCTTAACCCATTAGATATCTGATTTTTATTTTGGTTTTGAGCTAATTTGAGTCTAGATTAGCTTGTATGAGCCCAATCTCTTAATTACTTGCAAAGAGTTTAAGAAGCATCAAATTCAACTAATAAACATACAATGCAATAATATTTAGTCTTCTTATTACAATATATCAAGTGTTTATCAGGGTTCCATAAGTTCTTTAGCTCATTGCTGTTGGAAGACTTGCTCGTCAAGCCTAATCTATCTTATAATTTCACCATCTTGAATAAACAATTTTTCAAGAAAAATAGTATGTCGATTCATAATTATATTATGATCTTCTAGAAGATAGTAATAATATTCTAACAACTCTTTAGAATATCCTATAAATCAAGCTCTAAAGGATCTAGACTCTAGCTTATCCGCCTGCTGTCTCTTGACATGAGCTGGACAATCCCAAATTCTGAGGTGACTCAAACTTGATTTCTTACCATGCCATATCTCAAACAGTGTGGTAAGAATAATTTTTGAGGAAATCCTATTTAATAAATAAATTATAGTCATTAGACTGTCCCTAAAAAAACATAGGAAGATCCGTGAAGCTCATCATGGATCGAACCATATCTATAGAGTCCAATTTCTTCATTCTGAAACCTTGTTGAGTTGAGGTATTTTAGGTGGAGTCCATTGAGAGACAATGCCATTATCTTTGAGATAGTCTAGGAATTCTTGACTAAGGTTTTCACTTCCTTGATCTGATCGAAGAATTTTAATGAGCTTTTTGATATATTTTTCTACTTCGATTATGAATTTCTTGAATTTTTCAAAGGCTTCAGACTTGTGTCTCATTAAGTACACATACCCATACTATAATAGATCATCGATAAAGATAATGAAGTAGATATAATTGCATCTGATTGACACATCAAATGGGCCATACACATCTATATGTACCAGGGCAAGTAAGTTTGTGGCCATTTCCCCATGTCCTATAAAAGGGAGCTCGATCTTTTTGCCATGAAGGCATGATTCATAAATTGGATATGACTCGAAAGTCAACGAACTCAATAGCCCATATTTTTTCAATTTGTTAACCTTGTCTTCTGCTATATGACCTAGCCTAAGGTGCCAAAGATACCTATCATTTATACTATCCCTAGGTTACTTTGATCCTATGGCATTCACATTTTGCTTGATACTGAAAATAGAAACATTAATATATAACTAGTAGAGACCATTAATCAGAAAACCACTTGCAATTTTATTTCTTTCAAAAAGAATATTATAATGGTTCTTAAGAAAACTAATTACATAGCCTTCCTGTGCTAAACAAGAAATAGAAATCAAATTTCTGATTGCTGCAGACATAAAATAACAGTCTGTAAGTACTAGATCTAATCCTGATGGTAGTCAAAGAAGGTAGGTTTTCACAGCCATAGCAGCAACTCTTGCTCTATTTTTGATGCGTAGGATCATCTCACCATCCCTCAACCTCCTACTCTCCTCAAGACCTTGCATAGAAGTATACAAGTAAGCACTAGAACTAGAGTCAAGCACCCAACTGGATATAGAAGAAATCATAAGGTTAGATTCTATCACAAGCAAACCTCCAGAAGGACCAACCTCCTTTTTATTCTTCTCATGAAGACACCATGTTCATCAGTTTAAATCTAACTTTTTTAAATTAAAAGTTATGAAGAGAGTAGTGAGTCGGGTCGAATTCACAGAGAGGCAATGATTTAATTCTAAAATCTTTAATTTTTTTCTTATAAAAAAAAGAAGGATTTTTGAAAAAAAATTAAAGTAGAAAATAGATTTATAAATAAAAGCAGAATTTAAATTGTGCAAAAATAAGCTTAGAACTAAGATCTATTATTTAGATCTTAGCGGCTACTTGCAATTAAAGAGCAATAAAGAATAATTAAAGAGCAATAAAGAATAATTAATTTAAAGAGCTAGAATTGAAAAGAGCAATAAAGCTTTCTTTATTAAAATTAAAACTCAAATGCAGAAATTAAATACAAGAAATTAAAGAAAAGAAAAGAGAAAAAAAATTAGAAGCAGATCGCAGATCAGCATAGGCGTGGAGATGGCATAGAAGACTGGCTCTTCTTCTTAGTACTTTAGCTTTGAAGCAAACTTCAACCTTGAGCTTGGCTTCCCTCTCACCAGATCTATTAATTTTTGGAGGCCTGGGGTCCTTTTTATAGAGCTAGGGGGCTGGAGAGTTTTCTTCTAGGCAATGTGGGACTAAGGGGCTCTTTGATCGTTGAAATATGGAGAAATTTGAGTAAAAATTAGACTAAAAAGAGTTCTAGATGAATTCTACTACTCTGGATGAAATTTGACCATTAATAGGAATCCAATGGACTAAAAATCATCAAAATTTGATGTGTATCAGCCCAGATTAGGTCGGATTAAATTCTGGCCATCCGATCGTACGTCGATGGAGGAAATCTGATCGTAAATTATGTGTCAAGAGTTTGATCATCATCGAGAGCTTTCTGGACCGTCGGATCGAAGCTGAAATCAAGCACTGCCATCCGATGGCGATCCGGGTGAAATCAGAGATCAAATTAGAGTTGGAATAAATCTTGACCGTCCGATCTTGACCACAAGCAACCACCATCGCACGATTGCGCATTTACTGTTCCCATGGACCACATGGACCGGCTGCACCACATACCATAGCCAATCAGTGCTCGCTGCTTTGATGCAAAATTAGCTTTTTGCCCTATAGACTGTGATGGATTACTATGAACCCTTTAAGGGTCTAGGTCTACCACGCATCGCTCTATGATTCGTCGATTTCTAGTAGTGGTCCATGCCTGGATCATAGATCGATTGATGGCTTGGCTGGCTGGTTAGCGTGGTAGCTTGAGCTGGCTGAGCCATTTTTCTTTTTTTATTTAATTTTATTTATTTTATTTCTTTAAAAATTCATATCTTCTCCGTTTTAGCTCCGTTTTGCTCAAAACTTATTTTGTTGTGATAAAAAAAATGAGCTCTTTCCATTGATGATAAAATTTTATTTTTTAATTTTTATTAATTTTTTATTTAAAAAAATATATAAATTAATCATTAATTTTTTAAAAATTAGTATAAATTAATTGATAAATTAATATTTTTATTAGTAAATTTATGGTATTTATCACTCCTTCCAACTTAAGCTTTGCTCATCCTCGAGTAAAGAAAGAACTTAATTTAGATCAATTACCATATTTTATTGAGATCCTCCTTCACAAGAATAGATCTAGGATTTAAGATCAAAAGTTTAGAAAGTATCACTAACTAAATATTGAGTTTCAAAAGTAAATTTCATGGTAGATTAATCAAAAATTTTCTTAGAGTTCATCTAAAGATTTTCAGCACTTGGTTTCGTTGAATACTAACTTAGCATTTGGGTGTTGATTTAAAGGACAAACTAATCTTCTTTTATCACCTATTTTGGTTAGTTTTCTATATACTCCCATGTTAAGTGCATGAATTAAGGTAGCTTTCACATTGCACTTTTTTTTTTTTTTGAAAATTATGCTGAGCATCCTGGCCACCTTTCACCATTTGATGTGAACTTCTACACTTGTAGAGTTCTAGTTTTGGGCAATCCACATATACTCTGTGTTTTGCAGTTTTTATTTAAGCAGGTAGCTCTTTCCTTAAATTCAAGTTTTTTTAACTAAGTTATATATAAACCATCAATTTTTAGTGATAATTAAATCCTCAATTATCCTTATAATCAACACCTACTATGCTTTATTAGTGTGCATATGCAATTAGAAGTGCTGTTAGCCTTTAAATGACCTAAGTAGGCTGCTAATGGTCTAACCAAGTAATCTGCTTCTTAACTCGCTACCATTATTAGTTAATACTTTCTAACTTTATTACTTTTTCTAGTTTATTTTGCTTAAGATTCTCTTTCCTGAAATATGGTTTATCCAAAAAAAATTTTAAAATAGTTTCAAAATTTGATTTATATATATATTTGTTTTTTTAATTTTTACTTTTATTTTTTTTTAATTTTTTTTCTTACCCCATAACTTTAATTGACATTATCCTCAATGGGGAGGGAGAGCAAATAAAAGGGTGTAAATTATGTTTATTCATTTAGCATGGGTCTTGAAGCTTTTGATCCTTCTCCAGCTTAGCCTAAAAAGAAAATAAACTAAAAAAATAAATTAGATTCAAGAAATATTGGGTTGCCTCCCAACAAGCGCTAAGTTTAAAGTCTTCAGCCAGACTAAACAGTGATAACAGACTAACCGAGATATGTTCGTTCATAAAGAACCATGGCTTCCTCCATAGATTCTATGGGTAATTCCAAGAATGATTTTAATTGTTGACCATTAACTTTAGAAACAACACCATTGCTTGGGTTTTCAATTTCTACAGCCCCGTATGGAAAAACTTTTTTAACAAAGAAAGGTCCTGTCCATCTAGACCTAAGCTTTCTAGGAAAAAGATGTAACCTTGAATTATACAAAAGAACTTTTTGTCCAGGATTGAAAGATTTTCTATGAATTGCTTGATCATGAAATACTTTCATCCATTCCTTGTATACCTTGGCGTTCTCGTAAGCTTCATTTCTCAGTTCTTCTAATTCATTGATCTGAAGCTTCCTATGGTTTTCAGCTACATCTAGGTCCATATTTAATTTTTTTATTGCCCACATAGCTTTATGTTCTAACTTAACAGGCAAGTGACATAGTTTTCCAAACACAATCCTATAGGGAGACATTTCTAGGTTGGTCTTGTAGGCAGTACGGTAGGCCCAAAGTGCATCAACTAATTTCATAGACCAATCCTTCCTATTGGCATTAATAGTTTTCTCCAAGATTCGTTTGATTTGTCTATTTGATACTTCAACTTGCCCACTAGTTTGAGGATGATATGGTGTGGCTAATTTGTGGGTAACATTATATTTCTTCATTAATACGGTAAAAGGTCGATTGCAAAAATATGTTCCTTGATCACTAATGATTGCTCTAGGAGTACCAAAGCGAGAGAGAATATTTTCCTTAAGAAATTTAATGACCACTTTGCTATCATTGGATTTACATGGTATAGCTTCTACCCACTTGAAAACATAATCAACAGCCACTAAGATATACTCATTTTCGAAGGAATTCGGAAATGGTCCCATAAAATCAATTCCCTAGACATCAAAAATTTCAACTACCAAGATTGGATTAAGTGGCATCATATCTTCCTTTGTAATCCAACCCATTTGTTGGCATCGATCACAACTTTTATAGTACACATGTGCATCCTTAAATAAATTAGGCCAATAAAATCCATATTGAAATACTTTGGCAGCAGTCTTCTTGGATGCGAAATAACCACCACATGCTTGGTCATGATAAAATGATAGAATACTTTTAACCTCATTATCAAGGACACACCTCCTAATGATCTGATCAGGACACTGTTTAAATAGATATGGATCATCCCAAATGAAATACTTTACTTGGGAAAAGAATTTATGTTTATCCTGACTAGTCTAATGAGAAGGCACTTTACCAATGACTAAATAATTCACAATATCTACATACCAAGGTTTAATGGACACTGACATGAGTTGTTTATCTGGAAAATACTCATTGATAGGTGGTTTGTTAGATGGTGCAACTATTATTCGGGACAAGTGATTAGCAACTGCATTCTCTGTCCCTTTCTTGTCTTTAATTTTTAGGTCAAATTCTTGAAGGAGCAAGATCCATCGGATTAAATGTGCCTTAACATCTTTCTTTGCTAGGAGATGTCTAATGGCTGAGTGATCAGTATAGACAATAACTTGAGATCCAACCAAATAGGACCTGAATTTTTCTAGGGCAAAGACAACAGCTAAGAATTCCTTCTCTGTGGTGGTGTAATTAAGCTATGCATCATTTAATGTTTTGCTTGCATAATAAATAACTCTCGACAACTTGTTGATTTTTTGACCTAAGACTACACCTACAGCATGTTCAGATGCATCGCACATGAGCTCAAAAGGTTCGATCCAGATAGGTGGGTGAATGATGGGGCTGAAATGAGTGCCTTTTTAAGGAATTCAAAAGACTCAAGGCACTTAAACGTAAACCCAAATTTTGCTTCTTTTTCTAACAAGTTCGTCAAAGGGTGAGCCACTTTGCTAAAATCGAGTATGAACCTTCTATAAAATCCAGCATGTCCTAAGAATGAACGAATCTCTTTAACAGTCTTGGGTGGTGGAAGACTTGCAATCAGATCAACCTTGGCCTTGTCAACTTCTATTCCTTTCTTTGAAATTACATGGCCAAGGACTATACCTTCTCTAACCACGAATTGACATTTTTCCCAATTAAGAACCAAATGCTTCTTCTTACATCTTCCTAGAACAAGTCTTAGATGGTTTAAGCATTCAGAGAAGCTAGGTCCAAAGATAGAAAAGTCATCCATAAAAATTTTTAGAAATCGTTCAATCATATCGAAAAACATGCTGATCATATATCTTTGGAAGGTTGCTGGACCATTACATAGTCCAAAGGGCATACGCCTATAAGCAAAGGTTCTGAATGGATAGGTGAATGTGATCTTTTCCTGATCTTCAGGAGCTAGGAGATCTGATTATAACCAGAGTATCCATCTAGAAAATAGTAAAATTCTTGTCCAGCTAATTTTTTCAACATTTGATCAATAAATGGCAAAGAAAAATGATCTTTTTTTGTAGCTGCATTCAATTTCCTATAATCTATACAGACCCTCCACCCCATTTGGGTCCTAGTTGGGATAAGTTCATTAGCATCATTCTGGACTACTGTTATCCTAGATTTCTGTTAGATATGTGTGCCCTAGAAGCTAAAATTGGCTGACACTTGTAATACACTTCTAAGGGCAAAATTATAATTTTCACTATAAATAATAAAATGGGTTGTTTTCTACCACATAAGTGTATTTAGTGTCTGTAATACATCCCTTGAGTTAATGGTAATGATAATTCATATTTTCAAAAGTTGAAAATTTAAGACATGAATTTTCATTTATTAACTTATAAAATGCTCCTGACCGTAAGATCATCATGAGGATGGTGATTGATTCAGAAGATTAGTGTACAATCGCTTTTTTATAGTAGATGAGTCTTAAGTCTATGGTGTAGAGACACCAGAGTGAGAGTACAGGTACTCGTTAGAGAACGAGGGTGCTGAGCATGACCACTTCGAGTAGTCGTAAGAAAGTCTACCTTCTCGTCGATGACTGACTCGATGCTGTAGTGGTGTGTTTGGTTATTTGACCTGAGGTGTATCGGCAGTTCACCTTGAGGGTGTTATAGTTTGACTACACCATGACTCGATCTCCTAGCCATTCAGAACCCTGAGCTGTATGTTGACTATAGCATGTCCATTATAGGAATTGGATTGCACCAAGATGGAATCTATCTACCTCGATAGAAGAGGAGCAGCCCTATGATGATCATGAGAATCAAGTTCATAAGCCCATAGCCATGGCAGAGTGTGAAATAATAGAAAGAGTTTCTATTAAGGTTTTCACATCGAACTTGAATCAAATGATTAAATCATATTATAGAAATTAGGGTTTGACGAGTTCACCTTAACCCTAATCTGATCGGAGCTCAAGATAGAAGAACTTAATCACACAAGTAGCTGCATCGAGAGGTTTGTTTTCAATTTTCATGGGTTGCCACCATATGCTGCTAGGTGTCACTGGTGGATTTTGGGAGCAATTACAATGATTTAGATAATCGATCATTCTAAGTTGTCTGAATTAGAAGAGTTCTGATCCATCGAAAGGATTTTCGATGATGTCGATAATGGAGATCGTGATATATCCCATTACCATACAAAACTGAATCTAACTAGGTCACACAAACAAGAGTTTGAATTTAGATATCATCAATTGGACCAACCTAGTTCAATTGATTTGAATAAAATTCAATTAGGTTCAAGGAAATCGTGCTAGTACACGATTGAGCCTAACATTCTCCTTTTTCGATCATAAAAGTTGTCTCAACTGAGCCAAATGAGTTTGTGCTCACTCAGGTACCTTTACCTGCTTTGACTAGAGCTTGTCTAGGTTAGAAAAGGGTTGTCTTAATTTATAAGATAAATTTGAGACAACACCTACCATTTTTCATCATCTGCTAATTCTTGTACTTTGACTTGGTCAAACGTTGACCTTTGATGCTTGGACATCTGCCCATGTGTCATGCACTTATTGGAGAGTAGATAGGGGCTTGTCTCCTCTCTAGAAATTAGAAAGAAGGGGGCGCATGCCTAGGATGGCATGTGCCCATGGATAGGGATGCTGGAGTCCCATACAGATGGGACTCCAAGTTGCTTCTTGGATTCAAACTAGATGACCCTCACCTATAGACTTTGACCAGTCTTAGATGCCACCTTAGGATGAATCTTTGGGTCTCTCATCTAATTGAATCAGGTGATGTCATCCCACCAATCAAATTTAGATCTAATTAAATAAAGCAACGTGATTGGCCGGGGTGATGTGGCACTGCATGGTGCAGTAGGGTCTATATAAAGACCTGTCTGCACCCACTTTTCATAGACTCTTCCTCTTAGCCATGCCCCAAGGCTGCCCCTCTCCCTTCTCCATGCCACCATCTAGCCCTCTCCCTCCTCTCCACCTTCAAGAAAGTTGGGCCTTCAGATTAGTGCGAGTCAGGCAAGAAAAGACTGAGGAAAAAGGAAGAAGGCAGCACTACTGCAGAGACGACGGGTGATCTTCAGAAGAAATTTCGAAGATCCTCAAAATTAGATTCTGATCTAATTTTTGGAGATGAAACAAAGAAGAAGAAGATCTCCAGATTCAGCCATAGTGGATACCGGTAGAGGCCAGGTGCTTGCGTGGCTAGATCCAGAACCTCAGGACTTCGGCAGGATCATCAACAGGTAATCAGATTACCTAGAATCAAGGAAAAATTAATTCAAAATTAATTTAATTTTATTTTCTTATTTATTAGATCATAAAATTATATTTGAAAAGTATCAGATCTTATTAGGATCTAAGAAATTTTTTTTGAAATATGCCTCTTGATCCAATCAGATCTAAGTGAACCTGACCTAAGAAATCAGGATTTTCCTTCAACTGGTATCGGAGCCAAGTTCTTATAAAATTTATTTAGATCTAATTAATTTATGATTTTAGATATCACATGAGATGTAATTAAATATAAAATTAGAAAAATATAAAATTAAAATTAATTAATTTAGATCTAATATGTATGAGATACATAACTAGACTAGGTATAGAATTATTCTACGTATAGTCTAGTATAATCATATTTTTTTATTTAATTAAATATAATTTTTAGATCTATTTATTTACTATTTTTTGATCTTATAAATGCTATAATCAGATCTAAAAATAGAAAATAAATTTAATTTAATTTATTCATATGAGATATGATAGTTGCATGTTTAGACAAGTTGTAGAATAGTTCTGCAAATAGGTCTAGATTAAATTTTATTTGATAAGATCAAATTTAAATTTAATTTTTTAGATGATTATGAGATAATTTAGATATGAAAAATATGCATGCATGATATATGTGATATATACAGAACATGTTTTAATTAGATCTATTTTTTTATATGAGATATATGTTAGATATATGTGCCCTAGAAGCCAGAATTGGCTGACACTTGTAATACACTTCTAAGGGCAAAATTGTAATTTTGACTATAATTAATGAAATGGGTTATTTTCTATCACACATGTGTATTTAGTGTCTGTGATACATCCTTTGAGTTAATGGTAATGATAATTCATATTTTCAAGAGTTGAAAATTTAAGACATGATAATCATTATTAACTCATAAACAGCTCCCGACCATAGGATCATCACGAGGATGGTGATTGATCCGGAAGGTTGGTGTACGATCGCTTCTCTTTAGTAGATGAGTCTTGAGTCTACGGTGTGGAGACACCGGAGCGAGAGTATAGGTACTCGTTAGAGAACGAGGGCACTGAGCGTGACCACCTCGAGTAGTCATTAGGAAGCTACCTTCTCGTCAATGACTGACTCGATGCTGCAGTAGTGTGTCTGGTTCTTTGACCTGAGATGCATCGGCAGTTCACCTTGAGGGTGTTATAGTTTGACTACACCTTTACTCGGTCTCCTAGCCATATGGAACCCTGAGGTGTATGTTGGCTATAGCATGTTCATTGTAGGAACTGGATTGCATCAAGATGGGATCTATCTACCTCGGTGGTAGAGGAGTAGCCCTATGATGATCATGAGAATCAAGTCCAGAAACCATGGCTGTTAGATATATGTGCCCTAGAAGCCAGAATTGGCTGACACTTGTAATACACTTCTAGGGGCAAAATTATAATTTTGACTAAAATCAATAAATGGGTTATTTTCTATCACATATGTGTATTTAGTGTCTGTGATACATCCTTTGAGTTAATGGCAATGATAATTCATATTTTCAAGAGTTGAAAATTTAAGACATGAATAATCATTATTAACTCATAAATTGCTCCTGACCATAGGATCATCACGAGGATGGTGATTGATCCGGAAGGTTGGTGTACAATCGCTTCTCTTTAGTAGATGAGTCTTGAGTCTATGGTGTGGAGACACCAGAGCGAGAGTACAGATACTCGTTAGAGAACGAGGGCACTGAGCGTGACCATCTCGAGTAGTCATTAGAAAGTCTACCTTCTTGTCAATGACTGACTCGATGCTGCAGTAGTGTGTCTAGTTCTTTGACCTGAGGTGCATCGACAGTTCACCTTGAGGGTGTTATAGTTTGACTACACCATTACTCGATCTCCTAGCCATATGGAACCCTGAGGTGTATGTTGGCTATAGCATCTTCATTGTAGGAACTGGATGGCATCAAGATGGAATCTATCTACCTCGGTGGTAGAGGAGCAGCCCTATGATAATCATGAGAATCAAGTCCAAAAGCCCATGGCCATGGCAGAGTGAAATAATAGAAAGAGTTTCTATTTAGATTTTCACATTGGACTCGAATCGAATGATTACATCATATGACAGAAACTAGGGTTTGACGAGTTTACCTTAACCCTAATCTGATCGGGGCTCAAGATAGAAGGACTGAATCACACAGGTAGCTGCACCAAGAGGTTCGCATTCAGCTCTGATGGGTTGCCACCATATACTGCTAGGTGTCCACTAGTGGATTTTGGGAGCAATTAGAATGATTTAGATGATCGATCATTCTAGCTGTTCGAATCAGAAGAGTTCTGATCCATCAAAAGGAGTTTCGATGATGTCGATGATAGAGATCATGACATATCCCATTACCATACAGAACTGAACCTAACTGGGTCACACAAACAAGGGTTTGAATCTGGTGATCATCAATTGAACTGATCTAGTTCAATTGATCTGAATGAGATTCAATTAGGTTCAAGGAAATCGTGCTAGCACTCGATTGAACCTAACGTTCTTCTTTTACTATCATAAATAAGTTGTCCTGTCTGAGCCAAAGGAGTTTATGCTCAATCAGAGGCCTTCATATGGTCTGACTGGAGGTTGTCCAAGTCAGAAAAGGTTGTCTTATTTTATAAGACATTACCTGCCATTTTTGGTCACCTGCCATTTCTTGTTCTTTGACTTTGGTCAAAAGTCTACCTTTGACTGGTCAAATGTTGACCATTGACACTTTGACTTTTGACCACATGTCATGCACCTATTGGAGAGCTGGTGGGGGCCTGTCCCCCTACCAGAACCTGGCAAGGAGGAGGGCGCACGCCACCCTAGGCGTGCGCCCAAGTTGGAGGCGCCTAGGAGTCCTTGTTGGACAAGGACTCCACCTCCCTTTTGGATTCCAATTAGAGTTCTCTAAGAATCCAGTTTGACTGGTCTTAGGCACCCTCTAAGGAGGAATCCAGGGGACTCTATTTCACCAATCAGATTTAGATCTGATTTCACAAAGGGTTGTGATTGGTTGGGAAGAAGAGGAGTTGGATCACAGTTAGTCTATAAATAAGACCCTGTGCCCAACCCAATAAATGATTGAGAATCATAATCCCCATGCCCAAGGCTGCCTCTCCCCTCTTCCTCCATGCCAAACCTCCTTCTCCTTCTCCTCTCCACGTCCAAAAGGGTTTTGGACTTTGGTTGGTGCGATCCAAATCAAAGAAAGGCGATCAAAAGCAAGAAGGCTGCGCTGCTGCAAAGGACGACTGCTGATCTTCAAAAGGAGTTTTGAAGATCCTCCAGATTAGATCCAGATCTAATTTTTGGAGATGTGATAGAGAAGAAGAGGATCTCTAGATCCAGCCTGAGTGGATACCAGTAGAGGCCAGGCGCTTGCGTGGCTAGATCCAGAACCTTCCGCTGCATATAGGATCATCAACCGGATAATAGGATTACCCAAATTAGATAAATTAAATTTGATTTAATTTATCCTTATTTATTTTATTTATTAAAATAATAACAATCAGATCTAATACATCCCAGATCTGATATAGATCAAAGAGAAAAAATTTTTGAAATATATCTCTTGATTAAGTAAGGGACACAAGGTAGACTGGTTGCAAAAGTTATAGTCAAGTGGAAGCATTGGACTATCAGGATACCTTTTCGCCAGTAGCTATGCCTAAAACTCCATCACAATTGCTTGCCTGTTGCAGCCCTATTTCGATTATGAAATATGGCAAATATGGACATTGAAAAAACCGCGATTCCTAAATGGATATCTTGAGGGAAGATATCTATCATGCAACATAGCTCGCTAGGTTTCACATCCAGTATACTGATGACATAAGGTATGCAAGCTGCAAAGGGTCCATATATGGACTTAAGCAAGCATCTGGAGCTTGAAAACTCGATTTTCAATTGATGTGATCCAAAATGGTTTTATATTAAACGAGACGAGGAAACCATGTGTTCTTCAAAAAGTCAATGGAGCGCTGTTGATCTTGCCTTGTTATTGTACGTGGATTTGACATTCCTCCTTATTCGGGGAATGATTTTCCCATGTTGACCACAGTTAAAATGTGGTTATTCAAA
>QRFJ01002405.1:40182-82440 GCA_006176705.1 Cocos nucifera
CTAATCAGATCTGGACGAAACCTGGATCGGGAAATCAGGATTTCCCTTCATGGCCATAGGTTAGAGTGAAATAATAGAAAGAGTTTCTATTTAGAGTTTTACATTGGAACTCGGAATCGAATGATTACATCATATGAAGAACTAGGGTTTGACGGTTACCTTAACCCTAATCTGATCGGGCTCAAGATAGAAGAACTTAATCAACAAGGTAGCTGCACCAAGAGGTTCCATTCAGCTCTGATGGGTGCCACCATATACTGCTAGGTATCTAGTGGTTTTGGGAAGCAATTAGAATGATTTAGATGATCGATCATTCTAGCTGTTCGAATCAGAAGAGTTCTGATCCATCGAAAGGTTTCGATGATGTCTTGATGATGAGAATCATGACATATCCCATTACCATACAGAACTGAACCTAACTGGGTCACACAAATAAAGGGTTTGATCTGGTGATCATCAATTGAACTGATTCAGTTCAATTGATCTGAATGAGATTCAATTAGGTTCAAGGAAATCTGCTAGCACTCGATTGAACCTAACGTTCTTCTTTTCTATCATAAATAAGTTGTCCTGACTGAGCCAAAGGAGTTTGTGCTCAATCAGAGGCCTTCATATGGTCTGACTGGAGGTTGTCCAAGTCAGAATAGGTTGTCTTATTTGTTAAGACATTACCTGCCATTTTTGGTCACCTGCCATTTCTTGTTTCTTTGACTTTTGGTCAAAAGTCTACCTTTGACTGGTCACGTTTGACCATTCATCCTTTGACTTTTGACCACCATGTTCATTGCACCTATTGGAGAGCTGGTGGGGCTTGTCCCCCTGCCAGAACCTGGCAAGGAGAAGGCGCACGCCAAGGGTGCTTTCCAGTAGGAGGTGCCTAGGGGTCCTTGTTGGACAGGACTCCACTCCCTTTTGGATTCCAATTCAGAGTTCTACTTAAGAATCCAGTTTGACTGGTCTTAGGTGCCCTCTAATGGAGGATCCAGAGGTCTCTATTACAACCAATCAGATTTAGATCTGATTTCACAAAGGGTTGTGATTGGTTGAGAGGAAGAGGAGTTGGATCACTAGAGGTCTATAAATAAGACCCTGCGCACCAATCGTAATTTGAATGCTATTAGATACTCCCCAAGGCTGCCTTCTCCCTCCTTTCTCCACAACCTAGTTTCTTCTCCTCTTGCTTCCACGTCCAAAAAGGTAGTTTTGGACTTAGTTTGGTGTGATTCAGATCAAGAAGGCGATCAAAAGCAAAGAAGGCTGGCTGCTGCAAAGGACGACTGCGATCTTCAAAAAGAGTTTTGAAGATCCTCCAGATCAGATCCCAGATCTGATTTTGAGGTGTGATAGGGAAGAAGAGATCTCCAGATCAACCAAGTGGATACCGGTAGAGGCTAGCGCATTGCGTGGCTAAGATCCAGAACCTTCCGCCTGTAAGCAGGATCATCTACAGGGTAATAGGATTACCCAAATCAGGTAAATTGAATTTGATTTAATTTTTTCTTGTTTTTATTTATTTATTAAAATAATAAGAATCAGATCTGAAACATATCAAGATCTGATTAAGTCAAGAGAAAAATTTTTGAAATATATCTCTTGATCTAATCAGATCTGGACGAACCTGGACCGGGAAAATCAGGATTTCCCTTCAATGGGTATCAGAGCCATGGGTTCTAATTGTTTGATCTGATTTTAATTTTATTTTAATTAGAAAATAAAGTGATTTCTGATGTCACATGAGATGTGATCAGATCTAAATCAGAAAAAATTAAAATTAAAATGATTTGGAATCTAAGAACATGAAAAAATATGCATGACTAGTTCTTGAAAAGATAGTAGTTCATATATGATGAGTTTTGCATGCTTTTGATTTATCTGATTAAATCATATTTTAGATCTTCTTATTTATACATTTTCTGATATTTATAGTGTTATAATAGATATCTTATAAACAGTCAAATAAAAATTATTTAATTTTATATCATATGAGATATGATAGATGCATGATCTAGACTAATTGTAGAATAGTTTACATAATTGTCTAGATTAGAATTTATATTTGATTAGATCAATTTAAATCTAATTTTTCAGATTATTATGTAGATAATTTAGATCTGAAAACATGCATGAATCTGATACATATGAATGTATGCAAAATATTGCCTTGATTAGATTATAATCTGATTGTAATATGAGTTAATATGATATAGATCCATAACTATTTTGTAGATGTTACTGTTCCTGATTAAAGTCGTTTCCTCTTGGCCGTCCGGTCATTAAGAGATGCAAGAGGTTTAAAGGCCCTCTCTTCCCATTCGATGGGGTGTTCTTATGACGTGTAGGGGTTGCTGCATGTTTCGTCTTAATCAGAACCCAAAACTTACTTTCTGCAAAACCCTAGATCCTGAAACCCTAGGATTTATTGTGCATATTTTGTTTATGACCCTAACTTAATTAAGAATTAAGTTATATGGATATTAATTAGGTCTAAAATATTGGAAATTATATTTAGATCTAAGACATATTCATAATACTGGGGTCGGGCTTGGGTAGCTCAATTAGGTCTAAGCGGTTGATCAAAACCCGAATCAAGAGTTGGTTAGATGGGATCAACAATGCTTAAATTGACCAGCCATAATAGGGATAAGTCTGGGTTAAGATATCGAGTCACGATCAAGCAAGACCTAATTAGGCTCAGAGGTTAGGAGTCTGGATTGATAGGCTAACCCCTTGGTTCTGACTCAACAATTTGGTGTCTAAGGTAAGTTGGCACAGATACGAGACCGACTGGTTTTAATTGGAAGCTACTCGACCTGAATGCGTTCTTGTGCGAGTAATGTGGCTTTCCTTTCTCCTACCTGGTCTCACTTACCTGCCATATCTGTTGACACAGTGTCTGAGTTAGGTGTGGTCAATAATCCGAGCTAACCCATGCCACTGAGTTAGTCATAATTGTTTATGCTAAGCCAAGTCTAGTTTATGGACGCTGAATCAATTCTCCCTAAGAAAAGATTAAGTCTGAGGTCTTCCACCATTGTTAGACGTGCCGCGGCCCACCTTCCCGAGTGTTTTCTCTCGCTATTCATATGCTCATTCTGCACGGGAAAGACGCAACCCTATGTCTATTAGGCAGTTGGATGCTATGGCGGCTAGGAGAATGAGTTGGGCCAATATTTCTGCGATACGGTTGAAGAGCCCAATTGTAGGAACCCAGTCTATTGCAAATTTCTGTATTCTTGATCTTAATACAGGAGTGGTCAATAGTACTTCCGGACTCCTCTGTATATCTAGATGACCCGGGAGTGATGTAGGATTAGGAACCAAGTTTGGGCGTAGTGCACGCGATATCGGATATTAGAGCATCACCCAAGCCGTGCTTGTAAGAGTCCCTGTCGCAATCATGGGCATATCACTGCTCCGCGCAGAATTCTCCATGAAAGACTAGGGAAGCATTCTTTATTCTAGGAATTAAGGCTATAGAGAATAACCGATAGGATGCTAGGACTTTCACAGAAAGATGTACATAGAGGAAGTACTAAAGAGGTTTAGTATGGAAAACTCTAAGAGGGGTTTAGTACCCTTCAGGAATGGCATTCATCTTTCCAAGAAGATGTGTCCTAGCACATCTGAGGAAATAGAACGCATGAGCAAGATCCCTTATGCTTCAGCAATAGGGAGCCTCATATATGCTATGTTATGTACACGACCTGATATAGCCCATGCTGTGAGTGTCACAAGTAGATATTAGTCAAATTTAGGTGAAGAACACTGAACTTCTGTGAAATGTATCCTTAAGTACTTAAGAAGAATTAAGGATATGCTACTGATCTCTGACAATAGAGAACTTCATGTCCCAGGATATATAGATTCAGACTTTATGGCCGATGTGAATGATCGAAAGTCGACATCTGGGAGTCTGTTTGTGTGCAATGGTGGAGCTATCAGTTGAAAAAGTTCCAAGCAGATAGTGATAGTAGATTCCACCATGGAAGAAGAATATATCGCTGCATCAGAAGCTGCAAAGAAGGCATTCTGGTATAAGAAGTTTGCCGCAGAGATTGGAGTGATGCCATCAGATGCCATTTCTCTGTACTGCGACAACAATGGCGCTATAGCCCTTGCTAAGGAGCCAAGGTCTCACCATAAATCCAAGCACATCGAGCAGCGATACCACCTCATCCATGATTACCTCAAGAAGGGTTACGTCGAGGTCAAGAGAGTTGACTCTATAGACAATGTGGCGGACCCGCTTACAAAGCCGTTGGGCCAGCAGATGATCGAAGCCCACCTTGAGAAGATGGGACTTAGATTTGTAGCCAATTGGCTTTACGTCAAGTGGGAGTTTGTTAGATATGTGTGCCCTAGAAGCCAGAATTGGCTGACACTTGTAATACACTTCTAAGGGCAAAATTATAATTTTGATTATAAATAATAAAATGGGTTATTTTCTATCACATAAGTGTATTTAGTGTCTGTGATACATCCCTTGAGTTAATGGTAATGATAATTCATATTTTCAAGAGTTGAAAATTTAAGACATGAATTTTCATTTATTAACTCATAAAATGCTCCTGACCGTAGGATCATCATGAGGATGGTGATTGATCCAGAAGGTTAGTGTACAATCGCTTCTTTATAGTAGATGAGTCTTAAGTCTATGGTGTATTGACACTAGAGCAAGAGTACAGGTACTTGTTAGAGAACGAGGGCACTGAGCATGACCACCTCAGGTAGTCATAAGGAAGTCTACCTTCTCATCGATGACTGACTCAATGCTGTAGTGGTGTATCTGGTTCTTTGACCTTAGGTGCATCAGCAGTTCACCTTGAGGGTGTTATAGTTTGACTACACCATGACTCGATCTCCTAGCCATTCGAAATCCTGAGCTGTATGTTGGCTATAGCATGTTCATTGTAGGAATTGGATTGCACCAAGATGGAATCTATCTACCTCGGCAGAAGAGGAGCAGCCCTATGATGATCATGAGAATCAAGTCCATAAGCCCATGGCCGTGGCAGTGTAAAATAATACAAAGAGTTTCTATTAAGGTTTTCATATCGAACTTGAATCGAATGATTAAATCATATGATAGAAATTAGGATTTGACGAGTTAACCTTAACCCTAATCTGATCGGAGCTCAAGATAGAAGAACTTAATCACACAAGTAGCTGCATCGAGAGGTTCATTTTTAGTTTTGATGGATTGCCACCATATACTGCTAGGTGTTATTTGTGAATTTTGGAAGCAATTAGAATAATTTAGATGATCCATCATTCTAAGTTGTCTGAATCAGAAGAGTTCTGATCCATCGAAAGAAGTTTCGATGATGTCGATGATGGAGATCATGACATATCCCATTACCATACAGAACTGAATCTAATTGGGTCACACAAATAAAGGTTTGGATCTAGATATCATCAATTGGACTAATCCAGTTCAATTGATTTGAATAAGATTTAATTAGGTTCAAGAAAATCATACTAGCACACGATTGAGCCTAACGTTCTCCTTTTTCTATCATAAAAGTTGTCTTGACTGAGCCAAATGAGTTTGTGCTCACTCAGATACCTTTATCTGGTCTGACTGGAGCTTGTCTAGGTTAGAAAAGGGTTATCTTAATTTATGAGATAAATTTGAGATAATACCCATAATTTTTCGTCACCTACTAATTCTTGTACTTTGACTTGGTCAAACGTTAACCTTTGACCCTTGCACATCTGCCCATGTGTCATGCACTTATTAGAGAGCAGATAGGGGCTTGTCTCCTCTCTAAAAATTGGAAAGAAGGGGGCACATGCCTAGGATGGCATGCGCCCATGGATAGGGATGTTGGAGTCCCATACGGATGGGACTCTAGGTTGCTTCTTGGATTCAAACTAGGTGACCCTCACCTATAGACTTTGACCAGTCTTAGGCACCACCTTAGGATGAATCTATGGGTCTTTCATCTGATTGGATCAGGTGATGTCATCCCACCAATCAAATTTAGATCTGATTAAATGAAGCAACGTGATTGGCTGGGATGATGTGGCACTGCATGGTGCAGTAGGGTCTATATAAAGACCTATCTACGCCCACTTTTCATGGACTCCTCTTAGCCATGCCCTAAGGCTGCCCCTCTTCCTTATCCATGCCACCATCTAGCCCTCTCCCTCCTCTTCACGCCTAAGGATGTTGGGCCTTCAGATTAGTGTGAGTCAGATAAGAAAAGGCTGACGAAAAAGAAAGAAGGCAGCACTACTACAGAGACGATGGGTGATCTTCAGAAGAAGTTTCGAAGATCCTCCAAATCAGATCCTGATCTGATTTTTGAAGATGAGATAAAGAAGGAGAAGACCTTTAGATCCAGCCTGAGTGGATACCGATAGAGGCCAGGCGCTTGCGTGGCTAGATCCAGAACCTCAGGGCTTCGATAGGATCATCAATGGATAATCAAATTATGCATAATCAAGGTAAAATTAATTTAGAATTAATTTAATTTTATTTTCTTATTTATTAGATCATAAAATCTGATCTAAAAAGTGTTAGATCTAATTAGAATCTAAGAGAAAATTTTTGAAATATGCCTCTCGATCCAATCAGATCTGAACGAACCTGACATGAAAAATCAGGATTTTTCTTCAATTTCTTTGGTACCACTTGTACAGGGCTTACCCACGAACTATCAAAAATGGTGTAAATAATTTCATTATCCAACAACTTCAAAATTTCCTTTTTGACTACATCCTTCATGGCTAGGCTTAGTCTTCTTTGGGCATCTCGAGTTGGTTTAGCCTCTTTCTCTAGGTGTATCCTATGTTGAACTATGGATGGGCTTATTCCTTTATTGTCTGCCATGGTCCAGCCTATTGCTTCTCAATTTTCTCTTAAGACTGTTAATAATTCCTCTTCTTGGTTAGGATTTAGGTCTGATGCAATAATTACAGACAAGATTTTCTCTGGACCTAAATATACATACTTGAGGTGCTCAGGGAGAGGTTTCAACTCTACTTTGGGTGCCTCTTCTTTTGATGACTCAGGTGATGGTTTAGTCATTTCTATGGATGGTTTAGTGGGAGGCTCCCATCTCTAACCATTTTTATTATCTCCAAGTATTTTATTTAGGTTCTGATATTCATGGGTTGGTCAGATGCTAGATTCAAGATCGACTTCCTCATCGCTAATGTCTATGGGTTCATAAATTTCATGTTGGACTATACTTACATTAGCATGCTTAGCAGATTCCTATTCTAAATTAAAAATATTCAGCTCGATAGTCATATTTCTAAAAGACAGTTTCATAAGTCCATTCCGATAATTGATTTTAGCATTAGCAGTAGCTAAAAATGGTCTTCCTAAAATCATTGGGATTTGACCCTTAGGATTTGATATTGGCTCAGTCTCCAAAATGACAAAATTGACTGGAAAGATAAAACTTCCAACCTTAATCAAAACATCTTCTACCATTCCCTTGGGGATTCTAAAAGATCGGTCTGCTAATTGTATTGTGATCCCTGTTGGCTAAAGCTTTTCCAATCCTAATTGCTTATAAACTGAATAGGGCAAAATATTTACACTAGCCCCTAAATCAAGTAATGCCTTCTCAATGTGGGTTTCTCCTATGACACATGAAATTGTTGGAGAACCTGGGTCCTTGTACTTTATAGGTATATGACTTAACAAATATGAACTCACATCTGCTGCTAAGAAAGCTCTCTTTGGTACGTTAGTCATCTTTTTCTTGGTGCAAAGATCTTTTAAGAATTTGGCATAAGTTGGAACTTGTTGGATCATGTCTAGTAGAGGAATGTTTACTTGAACTTGCTTAAATATCTTTAACATTTTATCTAAATGTTTCGATTGTTTATTAGATCTTAATCGATTCAGAAAAGGAGCTCTAGAGATTATGGTCATCGGGTTTGGTGCATTATCAATTTCAGGAGCTTGAGTTTGTAAGGTAGATTGTTTATTTGGTAGCTCAAAAGACTCAGCACTCAAGTTTTCTCTAGTGTCAGGTGTATTTACCTTATTATCCACTTATTTTCCTAATCTTAAGGAATGAATAGCATTAACTTGATTAACCTGGTTTCCTTGGGATGGTCTACCATTTTGATTTCTTAGGTTGGGCTCAAGTTGGCTAGGTAGCCTACCTCATTTACGTTCACTTATGGTAGATGTTAGCTGACTCACTTGCATTTCTAAGTGGGCTATGGCCTGAGAATTTGAATTCAAAATTTGGCCCGTGGTTTGCATGAAATTGCTTAAGGTGGTATTGTTCTCAGTATTAGATTTGTCTAGGGCTTCTAGGCTTTTCTTTAAAGAAAATTTCTTTTTCATTAATATTAAAGCCTGGTGGTGGTAGGATGTTTATCATAGGATTAGGCCTTGGGTTCTGCTGATTGAAACTTGGACTGCCTATATTTGAAATTTGTGATCATGAAAAATTTGGATGATTCCTCCAACCTGGGTTATAGGTGGGTGCGTAGGGATTATTCAATGGTCTCTGATATGTGGCATTTACTTGTGCACATCCATTATCTGATTGGTTCACAATGAGGAGACATTCTTCAAGGACGTGGTCTGGTGCATTACATCTATTGCACATAGGTGCAGATACTTGGTTCACACTAGCTGGTCTTTGATGTTTTAAGGCCTCTGGCCTACGTGTCAAAGTTGCAATTTTGGCTTCTACAGCTAGGGAGGTTTGAATTTAGTATATTCCACCTCTTGAAGGTGTAGATTTTTCTGGTTCCCTATTTGTTTTCCATTGTAAACATTTTTTGGCTAGGTCTTCTAAAAATTGCCAGGCTTCATTTGGTTCTTTGTACATAAATTATTCCTGGCACATGGATTCTAGCATTGTTTGAGAATTTGAATCTAACCCTTCATAAATTATTTGGCATAGCCTCCAAGTTTCTATTCCATGGTGTGGGCATTGGGTCAAGAGGTTCTTAAATCGATCGAAGTATTTCCAAAATGATTCACTACCTAGTTGATAGAATTGGTTTATTTCATTTCTAATTCTAGCTATTTTATGATGAGGAAAATATTTTTTAAAAAATATTCTCACAAAGCCCACCCAAGTCGTGATAGATTGATTTGAAAGACTATAAAGCCACTTTTTGGCATTATCCTTAAGGGAAAAATTGATTAATCTCAGTTTGATTTCGTCCTCTGACAATTGTTGTATTTTCATGGTTGCACAAACCTCTTCAAATTCCCTAATGAATATATATGCATCCTCTATTCCCATGAATTTTGGAAGCATGTTAATGATTTGAGGTTTAATTTCAAAGTTGTTTGCTATGGGTTGGGGCAACCTGATACAAGAGGATTGGATGGAACCAACTGGATAATATAAGTCCTTAAGGGTTTGAGGCTGAGGCTGATTTGCTAAATCCATTGAGGTTGTAGGATCTGAAATAGGAACTAAATCCATTTTGACTAGTCGACCTGAAATCCTTCTCCACACAGGTGTTGGAGAATTCACTATATTATGATGTCCGCAATCTTTTTTTTATTTTATATATATTTTTTTAAACTCTCTTTTTTTTTTGAAGTTCTAAGTTAATTCACCCTTTTCATACCCTAGGACAACCATGCAACATAACTTCCCGTTATGCCAGGGCAACCTTATGTCAGGGCAATAGAGATTGAAAATACCTAAAGTAAAATTTTTTATTTTCAAACAAGTTTCAAATAAATTAGTCTTAACCTAAAATTAGCCTAGACCTAAATAGCTCCTAACTATTCCAAGTCAGCCTTCGAGTACTCCAAGTGTAGGATCAACCAATCAACTGGCCAGGTAAGTGTATGGTCGGTGGGAGTCTCCGCATTGCTTGCCTTAGACACCAATTGTACTTGGTCAGGTAAGCGAACGGAATCAATTAAGTAACCACCTTCCTTCGGGCCTAGTCATCCCTGAACCACTTTCCTAGACACCAGTTAAATTGATTAATCCTAACCCATTTCAACTCTAAGGTTTCTTTGTCCTATTGAACTCGAATATCCTTAAGGGTCGATGTCTAATTGATTTTAAGAGTTAATATTTGGGTTAATGCAATATGAGGATTAATTGTTTGTGGGCTAAGGAAGGGTGATTAAATCTCCACCTTATCTTATTTAATGGGTTGTGCCCTTAAATTGATTCAATATGATATGCATATTTAGATTTTCAAGCAAGAGGTTCTTTGCAATTTAAACTAGATGCATGCAACTAATTGAATTCTGAAAGGTTTACCTTGCCTCTAGCAATCACCAAAAAAAAAAAATTAAAATTGATATGATGGATGCTCTAAATAATTAAGGTTTCTAATCTTGTGATGAGATTTTTAATCAGATTTAAGTAGGTAATTTTTAATTAATTTAAAAATAAAGCAAATATTAAAAATAAGGAAAGAGATTTAGGGTTTAGGAATCATCTCACCAAATAGGATTCAAAGTTTTGTTCGTGCCCTAATCTTCTTTGTTCTTTTCACTTTTTTTCTGCAAAATAAACAAGAAAAATAATTAGTAGGCAATAAAAAAAATCAAAGAAATGAGAAAATTTTAATTTTTATGCCTCCCCGATAATGGTGCTAAAAAATTGGTGGGAACACGATGTTGTCGTGAAGACACCAAATTCATCAGTTTAAATTCGACTTTTTTAAATTAAAAGTTATGAAGAGAGTAGTGAGTTAGGTCGAATCCACAGAGAGGCAATAATTTAATTCTAAAATTTTTGATTTTTTCTTATAAAAAAAAAAGAAAAGAAGAACTTTTGAAAAATAAATTAAAGTGAAAAATAGATTTATAAATAAAAGCAGAATTTAAGTTGTGCAAAAATAAGCTTAGAACTAAGATCTATTATTTAGATCTTAGCGGCTACTTGTAATTAAAGAGAAATAAAGAATAATTAATTTAAAGAGCTAGAATTGAAAAGAGCAATAAAGCTTTTTTTATTAAAATTAAAACTTAAATATAGAATTTAAATACAAGAAATTAAAGAAAAAAAATAGAAAAAAAAATTAGAAGGAGATCGTAGATCAGCGTAGGCATGGAGATGGCATTGAAGATGGGCTCTTCTTCTTAGTACTGTAGTTTTGAAGCAACCTTCAACCCTGAGCTTGGCTTCCCTCTCACCAGATCTATAGATTTCTGGAGGCCTGGGGTCATTTTTATAGAGCTAGGGGGGCTGGAGAGTTTTCTTCTAGGCAATGTGGGACTAAGGGGCTCTTTGATCATTGAAATATGGAGAAATCTGAGTGAAAATTGGATTAAAAAGAGTCCTAGATGAATTCTACTATCCTGGATGAAATTTGGCCATTAATAGGAATCCAACGGACCAAAAATCATCAAAATCGGATGTGTATCAGCCTAGATCAAGTCAGATTAAATTTTGACCGTCCAATCGCACGTCGATGAAGAAAATCTGACTGCAAATCATGCATCGAGAGTCTAATCACTATCGAGAGCTTTTTGGACTGTCGGATCAAAGCTGGAATCAAGGGCTGCCGTTCGATGGTGATCCGAGTGAGATCAGAAACCAAATCAGAGTTCATGATAAACTATTCATCCGGACAATGGAAGTTCCTTCTGATTGTGATCGACTACTTCATCAGATGGATCAAAGCCGAACCACTAGTAAAAATTACTGAGGCCAAGATACAGAACTTCATCTACAAGTCAATCGTCTATCGGTTTGGTCTACCCGAACTCTCATAACAGATAATGATGATAAGTACCATAAATTCACCAATAAAAGTATTAATTTATTAATTAATTTATATTAATTTTTAAGAATTAATGATCAATTTATATATATTTTTGAGAAATTCATATATTTAATAATTAAAAAATTAATTAAAAAATAATAAAATATAAAAAATAAAATTTTATTATCAATTAAAGGAGCTTATTTTTTTGATTATAATGAAATAAGTTTCACATAACGAAACTAAAATGAAGAAGATACGAATTTCTAAAGATAAAAAAAATTAAATAAAAAAAAATGGCTCAACCGGCTCAAGCCGCCGCACCATATCAGCCGACGCGTCCAAACGCATCGAGCCAAGCCGACGAAGCTAGTGCACCAAGCCAATCGAGCTAAACTGACTCAACTGCAGAAGCCGTCCATCAGTCCATGAACTAGGCATGGATCGCTAGCTCAGCAGAAATCGGCGAATCATGGAGCGACACGTGGTGGATCTAAATCCTTAAAGGGTTCATAGAAAATCTATCGCGGCTCACAGGGCATTTTGGATTTTTAACTCAGCAACAAAGGCACTGATTGGCTATGGTGTGCAGTGCAGCCAGTCTATGCGGTCCATGAGAACAGTAATTACGCAATCCAACGGCCTGCGTTCAATCCGATGGAGATCCGACGGCCCACGATAAATCCTTCTTTGATTCGAATAGTGCTCAGCAATCTGGCATGATCCAATGGCTAGAAAATTAGTCGGTGAAGATCCAACGATAGAGAAAGCTCCCGATAGTGATCAGGACACCTAACGCATGATCAGCGATCAGATTTTCTCCATCAACATGCGATCAATGGTTAGAATTTAATCCGACTTGATCTGGGCCAATATGCATCCAATTTTGATGATTTTTGGTCTATTGGATTTCTATTGAATGGCCAAATTTCATCCATAGCAGCAGAATTCAATCAGGACTCTTTTTAATCTGATTTTCACTCAGATTTTTCTATATTTTGACAATCAAAGAACTTCTTAGTCCCACATTACCTAGAAGAAAACTCTCCAGCCCTCCTAGCTCTATAAATAAGACTCCAGGCCTCCAGAGTTAACAGATCTGATTAGAGGGAAGCTTTGGTATAGGATAAAGTCAGGCTTTGGGTTAATGGCTACTTCGAGGCAATAGGTGCCGAAAAGAAGAGCTGGGCTTCTACACCATCTTTCTACCAATGCTGATCCAAGATCAGAGATCAGCCTATTTTAATTTCTTTTTTTTCTTCTTCTTTTTATGTATTTAAATTATGAATTTTAATTAGTACAATATTTATTTTTATGCTCTTTAATTTCATGCTCTTTATTTTTATTATAATTTAATTTTTATATTTTAATTATTATTTTTTATTTTATTATAAGTAGATGCTAAGATCTAACTAGTAGATCTTAGTACCAAGTTTAAATTTTTGTACCTTTTAATTTTTGCTTTTTATTTTCCGACTTCACTTTTAATTTCAAAACTTTTTTTTTTTTTTCAAAAATCAAAGATTTCAAATCTAAAAACACTACCTTTCCTATGGATTCAATCCGACTCACTGCTACCTATGTAATTTTAATTATTTTAAGAAGTTGGATTAAATTGATAAACATGGTGTCTTAATGACAACATCATGCTCGTATCAAGTCTCTTGCACTGTTGCCAGAGAAAGCACGTACATTAAATTTTTGATCTCTTTGATTTTTTTATAAATAAATTATAAATAAAATTTTTATTTTCTTATAAATATTGCTTGCTAACTTTTTTTTATTTTGCAGGAAAAGAGGTTAAAGAACAAAAAGAACCAGGGCAAGGAACAAATCATTTAGTTTTGCTTGGTGAGATATACCCTATCCCTAGTCCTTTATTCATTTATTTATTTATTTTATTTTTAAATTAAATTTAAAAAAATGTATCCACTTAAATCTAATTAAAAATCTTATGATAAGATTAGAAATTCTAACTACTTAGAGCATGCATCATATTAGTTTTATTTTTATTTTTATTTTTGGTGATCGCTGGAGACAAGATAAGTTTTTAAGTTTAATCAATTTCATGCATCTACTTTAGTTGCATAGAATCCCTTGTTGAAAGTGATTGTGCATATGCATCTTTAAATCAAATTAAGGGCAACACCCAATTAAATAAGATAAGATAGGAATTTGATCACCCTTTCTTGGCCCACAAACAACCAACCAGCATCCTGTATTGACCTATGCCTTTAATTCTAAATCCAATTAGACATCAGCCCTAGGAGCTCGAGCTCAATAGGACAAGGAACCCTAAGAGTTGAACCAGGTTAGGATTAGTCAATTTGACTGATGTCTAGAAAAGTGATTCAAGGATGACTGGGTCCGAAGGAAGGTGATTTCTAATTGATTCCGTTAGCTTACCTAACCAAGCATAATTGGTGTCTAAGGCAAGCAACGGAGGGACTTCCACCGACCTTACACTTATCTAGCCAGTTGATTGGCTGATCCTACACTTAGAGGGCTTGAAGGTAACTTTGGCAGTTTGGAGTTGTCTAGATCTAGGATAATCCTTAGTCAAGATTGATTGACCAACTTGATTACTAACCAACATCAAACCTAATTAAACCTAATTTTTTTCTCTCTTCTTAGTTCTAGGACTCCTTAGGACCTATTCTTTAGAACTCTTCTTTCTTTTTTATCCTTTCTCCTCTAAAAATAAAATAAAAATTAAATTAAACTAACTAAAAAAATATTAAAAATAATAATTAAATTAAATTAAATTAAAAATAATTATTAAAATAATTAAAAAAATAAAAAAATAATAATATAATAAAATAATATATATATAATTTTAAAAAATTTTGAACCATACATTAGCGTTACACTAATGCATGTATGGTAAGAAATTGCTTTTTCTGATTTAGTTGAACTTAATTGAATGGTTGATTCATATTAAACCTAATAATCAAATGGCTAATCTGAACCTAATAGTCCAAAAATTAGATAAAACTGACCTTCTTGCTTAGAAATTAGATCAACTCCTAATCCTAGGTTAACAATCTCCTATGCAATTCACATCACCTTCTAATTATCAAGAGTTTTATTCTATTTATGCTAGCCCAACCCATCATGTGAATGAATATCCTACGACTGCACAATTTCCATCTTTTATCCAAAAATAAGTTCAAGCTGCTCAAGGTTACTCCAAATTGATTAATGATCCATTTTAAAATTCATATAATCCAGATTGGAGTAACCACCATAATTTTTCTTGGACATCCCAATAGACTCATGCTTAGACCTAAATTTTACCTATCCAAAACTATCAAAATAGGCCCCAATACCAAAATTATGTCTATAATAATGGTCAGCCTGGTCAATTTATCTAACCATCATATTACAATCAACTATCATACCCACCTTCTCAATAGATCAATCTAGCCGATGATAGATTTAACCAACTTCAATAATTAATTCTGAATCAATAACAATCGATCTTGACTCAACAAAAATATATCACCAAGCTAGAAGCTCAAATAGGATAATTAGTTAAGTTTAACATAAGGAGAGAACTAGATCAACTATTGAGCCTACCAATTTCAAACAACCTATCTAATGTCCACCAACCATCTGGACTAAGTTATCAATCTAATGTCTCACTTAAGAATCCCCAATTTGAGAATGTCAAAGTACTTTCTGAACTTAAAAACAATAGGATTCTTATGGACCCATACTAAGATTAGGTGAGAGAGGCTAGTACTGATGCTAGCCAAAATAAAAATTTAGAGGAACATGTTAGTACTGAGACTAACCACATAGAAGAATCCGAGCCAGAAATTAGTACTAATGCTGGTTCCAGTTTAATTGAGATAGACATAGAAAAAGAGAGAATAGATAATTTATCCGAGACTTATAAACCTAATATCCTATTTCCTTCAACTCTAGAAGCCAGTTCTTCTTACAAAAATCAAGAGGCATGTAATGACGTATCAATGGAGTTATTTAAGCAAGATCATATTAATTTACCTTCAGAATTAAAACTATCTTTAGTCACCCTTCCAGTATCCAGTGCATTAAACTTAACTCCTAATTCAAAAACTCAATTCATGAGCATTTTAGAAGAACAAATAGGAGAAATTCTTAATAAGTATGGATCTGAGAATGGGGTCATAAATTATGTTCTCCTAATTAATAATGATTATATCAATAAAGGGATAAGAAATTATCTTCCTAAGATTGGCAATCCAAAATCATTGGAATTTATGAATCTAATATTTGACATAGGATAGTAAGCTGCATTGTGTCTAGCTGAAGATGGTAAACTTAGCGTTTGTTGAAAGGCAATCCAATATTTAGCTTTTTTTAGTTTAATTTATTTTTTCAATTGATTTTTTTAGGATAATTTGAATAAGTTGGAGGGAGAACTTAAATTTTGAAAGCATGTGCTAGACCAAAAATATAGTTAGGTATATTCTTTCATGTTCTTTATTATACTCTTTATTTTTTCTTCTCCATTGAGGATAATGTCGATTAAGTTAGAGCGGAGAAAAATAAAAATTTTAAAATTTTAAGTCCTCGAAAAGGTTAGTATTTAGTATTTAGACACTTGATTATGCTTAAAAATCAAATTAAACTAAGCATTTTTTTAAAAAAAATTGATGCACAGATCAGAGAATCTATGAGATATTGAGGAATCAAGTATTAAGAAAATTCAATAAAAAATTAAGTTTAGAACATAAATTTTTATTTTTTTGAGCATTTCTAATTTTTTCTACTAGCATCAAAGAAAAGTTTACTTTTTTGGGCTTGTGTAGGATAACTATACATTTTTTTATATAAAAATTTTTTAATAAAATAGTTTGTAAATACTTCTCACTGAGTAATCGGGCCTCTTTGCCTAAGCAAGCATTGAGTTTTGCATCAAAAGGTGAAAAGAGCAAAGAAGCTCATTGTAAAGCTAGTCTTAACTCATAGCTTATTTGATTTGAGCTAGTAAGCCCGAGGGATATTGTATACCTAGTGCCCTAAAGCCAACTGGTTTGAAAGTCATTGACCCAAATCTCGCTACATGGATCAGATAAAAAGCTTAAAGGATTAAGACACTCAATAGTGATACAACGTTAAAAAAAAAATATTGATTTTCCACCAAGTAACCGGGTCCCATTGCCTAAATAAGCAATGATATTCTCATCAAAAAATGGGCAATATAAAAATAAAAATCAATAAATAAAGGGCAGAAGTAGCAATATACTTGCCTATATAAAAGTTTAGACAAATCAAAGATAAAGATGAGATAATTTAGAAAAATTTCAAAAAAAATTAATATTCTTTAATTTTTTTCTTGATAAGTATTAATATCCTAATGATATATCTCACTTAAGCTCCACTGAATATTAATGGCTATTTTGAAAACTACTTAGGTAAAATTTGAAACCCTAAAGTTAAAAGATATTTAAAACTAAATTCTTTCTTTACTCGAGGATGAGCAATGCTTAAGTTGAGTGGTGTGATAAGTATCATATATTCACCAATAAAAATATTAATTTATTAATTAATTTATATTAATTTTTAAAAATTAATGATTAATTTATATATATTTTTAAGAAATTCATATTTTTAAAAATTAAAAAATTAATTAAAAATAATAAAAATTAAAAAATAAAATTTTATTATCAATAAAAAGAGCTTATTTTTTTGATCATAATGAAATAAGTTTTGTGCAAAATAAAGCTAAAATGAAGAAGATATGAATTTCTAAAAATAAAAAAAAATTAAATAAAAAAGTGGCTCAGCCGGCTCAAGCTACCGTGCCATATCAGCCAGCGCATCCAAACATGTCGAGCTAAGCTGATGAAGCCAGTACGCCAAGCCAGCCGAGCCAAGCCGACTCAACTGTAGAAGCCGTCAGTCGGTCCACGATCTAGGCGTGGACCACCAGCTCAACAAAAATCGACGAATCATGGAGTGATACGTGGTGGACCTAAACCCTTAAAAGGTTCACAAAATATTTATCATGGCTCATAGGGCATTTTGGACTTTTTACTCGATGATAGAGGCACTAATTGGCTGCAGTGTGCGGTGCAGTTGGTCTATGCGGTCCATAGGAACAGTAATTGCACGACCTGCGTTCGATCGAGTGGAGATCCGATGACCCACGATAAAGCCTTCTTTGATTCAAATAGTGCTCAGTGATCTGGCATGATCCGATGGCCAGAAAATCAGCTAGTAAAGATCCGATGGTAGAGAAAGCTCCCGACGATGATCAGGACTCCCAATGCATGATCAGTGGTCAGATTTTCTCCATCAACATGCGATCAATGGCTAGAATTTAATCCGACATAATCTGGGCCGATATGCATCCAATTTTGATGATTTTTGATCCGTTGAATTCCTATTGAATGGCCAAATTTCATCCAGAGTAGCAGAATTCAATCATGACTCTTTTTAATTTGATTTTCACTCGAATTTTTCTATATTTTGATGATCAAGGAGCTCCTTAGTCCCATATTACCTAGAAGAAAACTCTCCAACCCTCCTAGCTCTATAAATAAGACCCTAGGCCTCCAGATTTAACACATCTGGTTAGAGGGAAGCTTTGGTATAGGGTGAAGCCAGGCTTTGGGTTAATGGCTGTTTTGAGGCAACAGGTGCCGAGAAGAAGAGCTGGACTTCTACACCATCTTTCTGCCAATGCTGATCCAACATCAGAGATCAGCCTATTTTAATTTTTTTTTCTTCTTCTTTTTATGTATTTAAATTATGAACTTTTTAATTAATGTAATATTTATTTTTATGCTCTTTAATTTCATGCTCTTTATTTTTATTGCAATTTAATTTCTTTACTTTAATTATTACTTTTTATTTTATTATAAGTTGATGCTAAGATCTAACTAGTAGATCTTAGTACCAAGTTTAAATTTTTATACCTTTTAATTTTTGCTTTTTATTTTCTGACTTTACTTTTAGTTTCAAGACTCTTTTTTTTTAAAAAAAAATTAAAGATTTTAAATCTAAAAATACTACCTTCTCTATGGATTCGATCCGACTCACTGCTATTTATGTAATTTTAATTGTTTTAAGAAGTTAGATTAAATTGATAAATACGGTGTCCTAATGACAACATCACGCTCGTATCAACGGACGATAGTTTGCTGGGATGAGGTTTGCTGAGTTCTGCAAAGATCTAAACATCTTTCATCACTTCACGTCAGTAGCTCACCCATAAACAAATAGAGAAGCTGAAGTAACCAACTGGATCCTTTTGTAAGGCATTAAGACAAGGCTCGACAAAGCAAAGGAAGCCTGGATGGATGAACTCTTCCACACCTTCTGGGTGTACCGAACTACTCAAAGGCTACCGATTGGGAAAACACCATTAGCCTTGGCCTTTGAAATGGAGGCAGTCATCCCAATCGAGCTTAAACTCTCATCAGTATAGGTCATGGCCTTCAATGAGCAGCATAACTCATAGAATCTCAGAGTCAACCTCAATCTATTGGAAGAAAAAAGAGTAGAAGCTTAAGTTTGGATGGTAGCCTACAAGCGAAGGATGGCCCAATATTATAATTCTTGAGTTAGAGGTAAAATGTTCGGAGTGGGGGACTTAGTACTTCGATGAGCCGCTATCTCTCAATCTGAAAGTCAGGGAAAGCTTGCCCCAAATTGGGAAGGACCCTAGAGGTCACGAAAGTCGTCCGATCCAAGACATACTATTTGAAGGAACTCGGGGGATAGACCTACCTCAACCATGAAATTTGAAAAATCTATGAATGTATTATGGATAATTTGATTATAATAAAATCTTCCTACTCCAACACCCTAATCTTTCTTGTGTACCGATGATAATGGAAGACTATCCCATGAACTTAATTTAATGATAAATATAGTCCGTTAGAAATAGGAGGAGAACCTCATCCTAATGTGAGCAAAGTCGAAGACCTCATTCATTTTAGATGAGATGAGGGGAGAGGCCCTGACAACGACCCTAATATACCCATACAGCCCATTAAGAATAGCAGGAGAACCTCATCCTAACATGAGCAAAGTCGAAGACCTCATTTATTTTAGATGAGATGAGAGGAGAGACCCTAACAACGGCCCTAATATGCCCCTACAGCCTATTAGGAACAGGAGCCTTATCCTAACAAAGTGAAACCTCATCCGATTTAGAAACTCATGAGTCATTGAACAAGTCAAAGACCTCATTCATTTTAGATGAGATAAGAGGAGAGGCCTGACAAAGGCAATGCCCCTATAGTCCGTTAGGAATAGAAGAAACCTCGTAAGAGCAAAGAAATTCATTTTAGACGAGAGGGAGAGCCCCTAATATGTCTTAAGGCCCTAAAAGTTAGCGAAAGAGAGAACCTCATCCTAACGAAGCAAAGCTGAAGGCTCGTTTATTAGAGAGAGTGAGGCGAGTACCCCCCCGTAAACAGAGGATCAATGGCTCTAAGACCCTCCATTAAAGAAATAGGAGGAGAACTCATCCTAACGAGCAGCAAAGTCGAAGCCTCCGTTCATTTTAGACGAATGAGAAAAGAGGCCCCGACAACGGTCCTTATGTGCCCCTACAACTCGTTAGAATTAGGTGAAGAACCTCATCCTAACATGAACAAAGTCGAAGACCTCATTCATTTTAGACGAGGTGAGAAGAGAGGCCTCAACTTTGTCGGAGATAAGATCTTCCCCGAGCTACCACTTCAATTGGAGATAGGATCTCCTTCAACCTCGGCTAGAGATAAGATCTTCTCCGAGCTTCAACTTCAAAAGAAGATAAGATCTCTCTCAACCTTGATGATAGATAAGATCTCTTCCGAGCTTCAACTTCAACAGAAGATAAGATCTCTCTCGAGCTTCAACCTTAATGGATGCAGAGCCTAGAAAAACACTTTGGTAGTCATCTTTTTTGTACTTCCTTCCTTCGAATTTTGAACTCGAGAGTGGGGGGACTATTGTTGGAAATAAATCCTGCTCCTGTCAAAGTCCAGTCTGATGCTTAGCCTAATGTAATTGGTAATCATAGAAGAGCTTCGATTGAGAATTCTTTAGCAGCCGAATTTCTTTCGGGCTTCTCCTTCAGTCGGATTCCTCCAGAAGTCGAACTCCTTCCAAACTTTTTCTTCAGTTAGATTCCTACAGAAGTCGAACTCCTTTCGAACTTCTTCGTCCAGGAGCTAAACTCCTTTCAGACTTTTCCTTCAATCAAATTTCTCCACCAGTCGGACTCTTTCTGGATTTCTTCATTAGATGAACTCCATCCGGATTTTCTTAGTGGATTACTTCTAGATTTTAAGTAGTATTCCTCCTAGATTTTAAGTAGTGGATCCTCTCTAGCCGTATTTCCTTTAGGAGTTTGAACTTCTCTGGAATTGATATATGTCAAAGCTCTTTACCAACCAATGCCTGCTTCCTCCGAACTTCGACTATTAAATCTTAATGAACAGGCGACCCCACTACCGGACGGTTACGACTGTCATTATCAGTCTGCTATAGGTGACCCCATGATTGGATGGTTGCGACTGTCATTATCAGTCTACTACGAGGGACACCTCTCTCCATAATAAATTTTATGTGATTCTAAGCAGCCCATGATTGAATGGTTATGATTGTCACTATCAATCTACTCCAGACTCCATCTATAAATGGGATCCTTTAGATACGTTTTCTATAAGCTCTCTTCTCCTTCCTAGAACTGCTAAATTCTTTTCTGAGCACTCCATTTTTGTTGACTAGAAGAGCTGACTTGATCATCGAAGGGTCCTACCAGAGCCACCTCCACTGACTCCAGATGAAATTTTATTTTGCAGATCACTGACGACAACCTCTTCTTCCCCAACTCCAGCTCGATCCGACGTTAACTAAATTATGCACCAATAGATCTAATTATGCATGTTTTGTATACATCTCATGTATCAAATAATAAGTCATATATGCATGTTTTCATATCTAATATATCTCATATAATCTCTAAAAAATAAAATTTTAAATTGATCATATTAAAATAAAACTTATTCTAGATAATGCATAGAATAATTCTACAACTATTCTAGACATGCATTAATTATATCTTATATAAAAAATTTAAAAATTTTATTTTTTATTTTCAAATCTGATTATAATATTTATAACATCAGAAAATTAAAACAAAAAGTTCTAAAAAAAATATTTTAATCATATCAAAATAAAGATTATACTAGAATGCATATTGAACAGTTCTACACGTAGTCTAGACATGCATCTCATACATCATTGATATAAATAATAAAATTTTAATTTTTTGATTGTTTCCCAGAAGAACAATCCAAGAGGGGTGGTGAATTGGACTTTTCAAAAATTTTTGGTTTACTAAATGCATGTGCAAAACTTAAATATTGATATGCTAGAAATGTAGTAATTTAAATATGTAGAAAATAATAGTAACTAAAGAGAAGAATCACACATACAAAAACTCAAAATTTTTATAGTGGTTCGGTATCAAACCCAACACCTATGTCCACTCCTCAAGCACTCCACTTGAGAATTTCACTATAATCTCTAAGGTTACAGTAAGATTTTTTTCACCGAGCTCATAATCTAAATCCAGTTGATTTTGCAGGCTAACCAACAAAAACCTAACCCTAAGCCACTCCTAGGCTTATACAAATCCAATTCAAGGCTTGGATGAGCTTATCCCCTATGATTCAATCCTTTTGAAACTTGAAATATAGAAATTTTGAAGTACATCAATTTAAAATAAAACAAACTCCTTAAAGAGTAGATTTGAAGCTTTAATGCACAAGCTAAGTTGTTGGAGGGCTTTAGCAATGAATGCTCCCTTCCTTCACTTGAGAATGCCTTGATTGCATAGCTGGTTGAATGGTAGAACATCAATGAAGGCTCTTTAAGACTCACTATTTGAACCGCACACAGATTTTCAAATGGTTTCTGAAGTTTTTCACTTTCTTGCTTTTATATCTTGAGTTCTCAATCCTTAATTTGGTCTTAGAAATCTTCTAATCTAAGTTAGGAAGTCCAAAAATGGGTTTGTAGCCATTGGAACACCAGAAAAGCCCATTTAGAGGGTGAAAAGCAAAATCTAGACAATTCTGGAACCAGTCATTGGGGCTGTCAGAAACTCGGGAGTTGACTCCCCAAAGCCTTGAGTCAACTCCAGCTGTAGGATGAAAAATTCTAACTCTCTGTATTTCTGTGTCATGCCAGTTTTGCATGCCGAAGTTGACTCCTAGACTTCGTGAGTCGACTCCAGTTGCAGGATAAAAAATTTTGCATTCTATTCTTGGACTGGTGCCTTTTCCGAGACATAAGTCAGCTCCTTTTCTTGAGTCGACTCTCCCATGAGTCGACTCATGGTCGATTCCTGTTCGACTCCTACGATAGGGTCCATACAAAATCCTTCTGTTTTAAGCTTGGTGCTTGCCTGAGCCCGTGAGTCGGCCCCTACCAATCGGGAGTCGACTTCTGAACCATGCCAAATGCTAAAACCTTGCCAAATCAATCTTTAAACTTCCTTTGAGCTTGTTCATGACCCAATATTCCTTGAAAGTGTTTGGCTTGACCTCTTTTTGCTCCTCTTTCTTGGTCCTTTCAATCAAAATATGGATCATCATTAAAATGGATTTATGTCTTCCTAAACTTTGTTTTAAACACTACAGCCAAATTTTAGTATCCAAAATGGACTCAAATATTTTGTTATTCATCAAAATTACACCTAGGGTCAACAATCTCCCCCTTTTTGATGATGACAAAATCTTTGAGTTCATGCATAATAATTATAAATTTAAAAAGACATTCAATAGTGAAGAAAATAAGATTTCAAATGCAAATTTAGGTTAGACATAATTTCATCCATTTTGTAGAAATTTATCATGTTAATTGCAACGATCCTCCCCCTTTCTATTTGTTAAACATAAAATGTGCTAACAATTTAGAACTTTTAGAGTTTTAAGGGATGTGCCATTAATGTGCCATGTTGCATTTGTTTTATTTTTCTTGAGTGCTTTTATTTGTATCCTCCACCTTTCTTTATGCTTATATTTTTGTCCTTCATTTTTATGTGCTCTCCCTTTCTTTATGCTTATCTCTTTCTTTTTCATCTTTGTGTATTTGTTCCCCCTTTCATTATGCTCATCTTTTTCGCTTCCTTTTTGTCATCATCAAGGAATGAATAGCAAGAAAATGTATCATCAACAAAATGGATGTAAAAGAAAACATCCATACATATATAAAAAGAAATACATTGTTTATGGAGGTATATACTTCATACAAAAAGATATTCAAGCAGTACAAGTACTTCCATACAACATATACAAGATCCTAAGATAAAGTATCATCAATAATAAGATGATAGGGATAACATATCATGTCTAAGTACTAATACAATGACTAACAACAAGGTGATAAACTTCCTCAGCCACATAGCTTTCTTCAAAGTATTTGATGCTGTGATGTACTCTACATTGCAAATAGAGTCTGCCATAGTATGTTGCTTGGAACTCTTCTAGTAGATAGCTCAACCATTCAGAGTAAAGATATATTCCGACACGCTTCTGCTATCATCTTCTATGCAAGGATCCCTTGACGTTGTTGAGGCTGAAGAAAGAATGGAGTGCACCCCCTAGGGCATCTTGGCGTGTGAAGAAACCAAAGAGAGGAAGAGATGTGGGAGAAAATGGTGATCTTTATTTCATATAACCTAGGGTTTATGATATACATGTATATATATATACTTGTACATGGACCAAAACCCTAACCCATAAAAACTTCCTGGGCTAACCCAGTTTGAATGCACTGACCCAAACCCATGCACACCCATGGTCTGATCATGCACTCAATCCCATAGATCCAAATCTAGTCCAAACTCTGAGTAGCCCTCATGAAACCTATAAACTAGGGTCTCATGATCGTGGAGGACTAAACCTCACCCTAAAATCAAATCAATCCTAGCCCTAGGACCGCACTTGTCCTAGTCTTTCAAAGCCAATACCCTAACTCCTCCAGTGGCCTCCAAGGATTGGGAGCACCACTAATCCTAACAATCTCCACCTTGGTGCTCCAAGTTTTGGCAAATCTTGCGTGAACTGTCTGCACCATCTTGCTGCCACTAGAGTTGACATCATCCCGTCGAAGCCACCTCGCCTCCTTAGCTGCAACACCAACTTCTGCTCCATAGCCCCTAAGACTTATGCTCCATCGCACTCCTTGGCCTTAAATTGATGTCCTCCTGCTTTGACCCTATAGCTGCAACACCAACCTGTGCTCTATAGCGCACCCAGAAAGCCCACTATACAAACTCTAATGCCTCTACCAATCTTCTTCAGCTACTATGCACCCTTGGAGACCTTTGGGATGACCACCTCTATAGTCGAAGACCTGGCTTGCTCCTTCGCACCATCCTAGAATTGTAGGATCCTTTTGAAGGGAAAATCCTGATTTTCCAAATAAGGTTCGTTCAGATATGATCGAATTAAGAGATATATTTCAAAAAATTTTTTCTTTGATCCAAATCAAATTTGGGATGTTTCAAATCTGATCTTTATTATTCTAATAAAAAACAAAATATAGATAAATTAAATGATATTTAATTTACCTTGATCTTGGGTAATCCTATTATCCATTGATGATCCTCTAAGAAGTGGAAGGTTCTGGATCTTGCCACGCAAGTGCCTGGCCTCTATCGGTATCCACTCGAGCTGGATCTAGAGATCCTCTTCTTCTCTATCACATCTCCAAAAATTAAATCTGAATCTAATTTGGAGGATCTTCAAAATAACTTTCGAAGATCAGCAGTTGTCTTTTGCAGTAGCGTAGCCTTCTAGCTTTCTGTCGCCTTTCTCTCGCCTAGATTGCACCAACTTAGATCCCAAACTACTTTGGATGTGGAGAGGAGAGGGAGAAGATGGACTTGGCATGGAGGAGGAGGGAGAGGCAGCCTTGGGGCCTAGGGTATTGCATTGCTTTTTGAGTTGGGTGCAGGGTCGTATTTATAGACCATGCGTGATCCAACTCCTCTTCATCCCAACCAGTCACAATCCTTTGTGAAATCAGATCTAAATCTGATTAGTGAGAATAGAGTCTCTTGGATTCATCCTTAGATGGCGCCTGAGACCAATCAAAGTTGGTTCTTAGGAGGAGTCTAATTGGAATCCAGAAAGCAGATGAAGTCCCTATCCAACAGGGACTCCTGGGTGCCTCAAACTTGGGCGCATGCCACCCTTGGCGTGCACCCTCCTCCTTGCTAGGTTCTGGTAGGGGGACAAGCCCCCACCAACTCTCCAATAGGTGCATGACATATGGACAGAAGTCAAAGTATCAATGGTCAATATTTGACCAGTCAAAGGTCAACTTTTGACCAAAATCAAAAGATGAGAAATGGTAGGTGGCCAAAAATGGTAGGAATTATCTTACAAAATAAGACAACCCTTTTCTAACCTGGATAGGCTCCAGTCAGACCAAGTGAAGGCCTCTGATCGAGCACAAACTCCTTTGACTCAATTAGGGCAACTATTTATGATAGTAAAAGAAGAACGTTAGGTTCAACCGAGTCCTAGCAAGATTTTCTTGAACCTAATTGAATCTGATTCAGATCAATTGAACTGGATTAGTTTAATTAATGATCATCAGATTCAAACCCTTATTTGTGTGACCCAGTTAGCTTCAATTTTATATAGTAATTGGATATGTCATGATCTTTATCATCGACATCATCGAAACTCCTTTCGATGGATCAGAACTCTTCTGATTCGAACAGCTAGAATGATCGATCATCTAAATCATTCTAATTGCTCCTAAAATCCACCAGTGATTTCTAATAGTATATGGTGGCAACCCATCAGAGCTGAATGTGAACCTCTTGGTGCAGCTACCTATGTGATTAAGTTCTTCTATCTTGCGCCCCGATTAGATTAGGGTTAAGGTGAACTCGTCAAACCCTAGTTTCTGTCATATGATGTAATCATTCGATTTAAGTTCGATGTGAAAACCTAAATAGAAACTCTTTCTATTATTTTACTCTGCCATGGCCATGGGCTTCTGGACTTGATTCTCATGGTTATCATAGAGCTGCTCGAAGGAAAATCCTGATTTCCTGGACCAGGTTCGTTTAGATCTAATCAGATCAAGAGATATATTTCAAAAATTTTTTCTCTTTGATCCTAATTAGATCTAGGATGTTTCAGATCTAATTCTTATTATTTTTATAATAAAAATAAAATCTAAATAAATTAAATCAATTTTAATTTAGCTTGATGTAGGGTAATTCTATTACCCATTGATGATCCTGTATGCAGCGGAAGGTTCTGGATCTAGCCACGCAAGTGCCTGACCTCTACCGGTATCCACTCGGGCTGGATCTAGAGATCCTCTTCTTCTCTATCATGTCTCCAAAAATTAGATCTGGATCTAATCTGAAGGATCTTCAAAACATCTTTCGAAGATCAGCAGTTGTCGTTTGCAGTAGCGAAGCCTTCTAGCTTTCTGTCGCCTTTTTCTCGTTTGGATTGCACCAACATGGATCCCAAACACCTTTGGGTGTGGAGAGGAGAGGGAGAAGATGGACTTGGCATGGAGGAGGAGGAGGGCGGTAGCCTTGGGGCATGGGATTTTTCAATGCAATTTCAGATACTCCTTGAGTTGGGCATAGGGTCTTATTTATAGACTATGCGTGATCCAACTCCTCTTCTTCCCAATCAATCACAACCCTTTGTGAAATCAGATCTAAATCTGATTGGTGGAAATAGAGTCCCTTGAATTTCTCCTCAGATGGCACCTTAGACCTGTCAAACTTGATTCTTAGGAGAAGTCTAATCGAAATCCAAAAAGGAGATGGAGTCCCTGTCCAACTGGGACTCCTGGGCGCCTCCAACTTGGGCGCATGCCATCCTTGGCGTGTGCCCTCTTCCTTACCAGGTTCTGGTAGGAGGACAATCCGCCACCAGCTCTCCAATAGGTGCATGACATATGGACAAAAGTCAAAGTGTCAATGGTCAATATTTGACCAATCAAAAGTCAACTTTTGACCAAAGTCAAAGGAAGAGAAATGGTAGGTGACCAAAAATGGCAGGTATTGTTTTACAATAAGACAACCCTTTTTTGATCTGGACAGGCTCCAGTCAGACCAAGTGAAGGCCTCTAATCAAGTACAAACTCTTTTGGCTCAGTCAGGACAACTATTTATGATAGTAAAAGAAGAACGTTAGGTTCAATCGAGTGCTAGCACGATTTCCTTGAACCTAATTGAATCTGATTCAGATCAATTGAACTAGATCAGTTCAATTGATGATCACCATATTCAAACCCTTGTTTATGTGACCTAGTTAGGTTCAGTTCTGTATGGTAATGGAATATGTCATGATCTCTATCATCGACATCATCGAAACTCCTTTCGATGGATCATAACTCTTCTAATTCGAATAGTTAGAATGATCGATCATCTTAATTATTCTAATTGCTCCCAAAATCCACCAGTGACACCTAGCAGTATATGGTGGCAACCGATCAGAGCTGAATGCGAATCTCTTGGTGTAGCTACCTATGTGATTAAGTTTTTCTATCTTGAGCTCCGATCAGATTAGGGTTAAGGTGAACTCATCAAACCCTTATTTCTGTCATATGATGTAATCATTCGATTCAAGTCCGATGTGAAAACCTAAATAGAAACTCTTTCTATTATTTCACTCTACCATGGCCATGGGCTTTTGGACTTGATTCTCATGATCATCATAGGGCTGCTCCTCTACCACCGAGGTAGATAGATTCCATCTTGATGCAATCCAGTTCCTATAATGAACATGCTATAGCCAACATACACCTCAGGATTCTGTATGGCTAGGAGACTGAGTTATGGTGTAGTCAAACTATAACACCCTCAAGGTGAACTGCCAATGCACCTCAGGTCAAAGAACCAGACACACCACTACAGCATCGAGTCAGTCATTGACGAGAAGG
Source organism: Cocos nucifera (assembly GCA_006176705.1). NCBI lineage: Eukaryota > Viridiplantae > Streptophyta > Magnoliopsida > Arecales > Arecaceae > Cocos > Cocos nucifera. The sequence continues at coordinate 68,779 of QRFJ01002405.1, forward strand.
TAGACTTCCAAATGACTACTCGAGGTGGTCACGCTCAGTGCCCTCATTCTCTAACGAGTACTTATACTCTCGCTCCAGTGTCTCCACACCGTAGACTCAAGACTCATCTACTAAAGAGAAGCGATTGTACACCAACCTTTCGGATCAATCACCATCCTCGTGATGATCCTATGGTCGGGAGCATTTTATGAGTTAATAATGATTATTCATGTCTTAAATTTTCAACTCTTGAAAATATGAATTATCATTACCATTAACTCAAAGGATGTATCACAGACACTAAATGCACTTATGTGATAGAAAATAACACTTTTATTGATTATAGTCAAAAATATAATTTTGCCCCTAGAAGTGTATTACAAGTGTCAGCCAATTCTGACTTCTAGGGCACATATATCTAACAATCTTTCACTTGTCCTAAAGCCAATTGGCTACAAGTCGAAGTCCCATCTTCTTAAGGTGGGCTTCGAATTTTTGTTGTCCCAACAGCTTTGTAAGTGGGTTTGCCGCATGGTCTGCGGAGTTGACTCTCTTGACCTCGACGTAACCCTTCTCGAGGTAATCACGGATGAGGTGGTATCGTCGCTCAATGTGCTTGGATTTTTGGTGAGACCTCAGCTCCTTAGCAAGGGCTATGGTGCCATTATTATCGCAGTATAGAGGAATGACATTTGATGGCATTACTCTGATTTCTGTAGCAAACTTCTTATACCAGAATGCTTCCTTCGCAGCCTCTGATGCAGTGATATATTCTACTTCTATGGTGGAATCTGCTATCACGGTTAGCTTAGAATCCTTCCAGCTGACAGCACCACCATTGCATAGAAACAGACTCTCAGATGTTGACTTTCGATCATCTACATCGGACATGAAATCCGACTCTATGTATCCCTGGACATGGAGTTCTCCGTTACCAAAGACCAACATCATATCCTTAGTTCTTCTCAAGTATTTAAGGATACATTTCATAGAAGTCCAATGTTCTTCACTTGGATTTGACTGATATCTGCTTGTGACACTCACAGCATGGGCTATATCAGGTCGTGTACATAGCATGGCATACATGAGGCTCCCTATTGCAGAAGCATAAGGGATCTTGCTCATGCATTCTATTTCCTCAGGTGTGCTAGGGCACATCTTCTTGGAAAGATGAATACCATGTCTGAAGGGTATTAATCCCCTCTTAGAGTTTTCCATACTAAACCTTTTTAGTACTTCCTCTATGTACATCTTCTGTGAAAGTCCTAGCATCCTATTCGATCTATCCCTATAGACCTTAATTCCTAGAATAAAGGATGCTTCACCTAGGTCTTTCATGGAGAATTCCTTGGACAACCATATTTTGACTGTTGTCAACATGGGAATATCATTCCCAATAAGGAGGATGTCATCCACGTACAATACGAGGAAGACAACAGCGCTCCCACTGACCTTTTTGAAGACACACGATTTCCTCTTCATTTTTGATGAAACCAAACATTTTGATCACATCATTGAAATGAGTGTTCCAGCTCCGAGATGCTTGCTTAAGTCCATATATGGACCTTTGCAGCTTGCAAACCTTGTGATCAGTATCACTGGATGTGAAACCTAGCGGCTATTCCATATAGATATCTTCCTCAAGATATCCATTTGAGAATGCTGTTTTCACATCCATTTGCCATATTTCATAATCGAAATAGGCTGCAATGGCAAGCAATATGAGGATGGATTTTAGCATAGCCATTGGAGAAAAAGGTATCCTGATAGTCAATGCCTTTGCATTGACTATAACCTTTTGCCACTAGTCTAGCCTTGAATGTCTCCACATTCCCATCTGCACCAATCTTTCTCTTGAAGATCCATTTACACCGAATAGGTACTATACCTTCTGGTGGATCTACCAAGGTCCAGACTTGGTTTGAGTGCATCGAGTCAATTTCTGACTGCATTGCCTCTAGCCATTTCTCGGAGTCGATATCTGATATCGCCTCGTTGTAGGTTTTGGGATCATCACCATGAGCACCATTACCTACGAGGAATATTTTCTCTACTTCCTCTGAAATAATACCTAAGTATCTTTCAGAGGGATGGAAAACTCTTTCCGATCTACGAGGTGGAGGAGGTAGTATTCTTATTGGCTCAACCTGATTTGGTTCCAATTGGTCCTTAGCTCATTATACTTGTGAGACTTTCTCATCAAGTTAATCTACTTTCCAATGCCGCTATCTTGAATAAACTATTTTTCAAGAAAGATGGCATGTCGACTCATAATCACATTATGGTCTTCTGGAATGTAGAAATAGTATCCTAATGACTCTTTAGGATATCCTATGAATCGAGCTTTGAAGGACCTAAACTCTAACTTATCCGCTTGTTATCTTTTGACATGAGCTGAACAACCCCAAATTCTGAGATGACTCAGACTTGGTTTCTTAATCTCATACGGTGTGGTAGGAACAGTCTTAGAGGAAACCCTATTCAGTAGATAAATTGAAGTTAGCAATGACTGTCCGTAAAAAAAATCAGGAAGGTCTGTGAAGCTCATCATGGATCGGATCATATCTAATAGAGTTCGATTTCTCTATTCTGAAACCCCATTGAGTTGAGGTATTTCTGGTGGAGTCCATTGAGAGTCTATGCCATTTTTTTTGAGATAGTCTAGAAATTTCTAGCTAAGGTATTCACCTCCTCGATCTGATCGAAGAACCTTAATGGGTTTTTCAGTTTATTTTTCTACTTCATGTCTGAATTCTTTGAACTTTTCAAAAGCTTCAGACTTATGTCTCATAAGATACACATACCCATACCTAGATAGATCATTGGTAAAGGTAATGAAGTAGACAAAATTACCTCTAGCTGGCACATCAAATGGGCCGCACATATGGACTATCCCTAGGTCATTTGGCATTCATGTTTTGCTCGATAGTTAGAATAGGTACATCAATATGTAGCTGATAAAGACTATTAATAAGGAAACCATTTGCAATTTTATTTCTTTCATAAAGAATGTTACAATGGTCCTTAAAGAAGGTAATCACATAGCCTTCTAGTGCTAAGCATGAAATAGAAATCAAATTCCTGCTAGCTGCAGGCACATAATAACAGTCTTTCAAAACTAAGTCTAAACCAGATGGTAATCGAAGAGGGTATGTTTCCACTGCCACTGCAGCAACTCTTGCTCCATTATCGATGCGTAGGATCATGTCTCCATCCCTCAGCCTCCTGCTATCCTCAAGATCCTGCATGAAAGTGCACAGATGAGCACTAGAACCAGAGTCAAGCATCCAACTGGATGCAGAAGAAACCGTAAGGTTAGACTCAATAATGAGCATATCACCAGAAGGATCTTCCTTCTTGTTCTTCAGGGTGGCCAGGTAAGTCGGGCAGTTCCACTTCCAATGGCTGTCGTCGTTGTAATGAAAATACTTTCCTTTGACATCGGTCTTCTTCTTCGGCTCTGCCTTCTTCTTCTTTCCTCCTTCCACCTTTTGCTTTTTCGCAGACTTCTTTTTTTTTTCATAAGACTTTTTTTTGGAAGAAGTTCGTTCCATAGCAAGAACTGAGCCTTTAGAATCCTTTCATAGAAAGCTCAGTGGTGACCAGCATGTTCATTAATTCGGCCAAGAAATTTTGAAGTTTATGCATGTGGTAATTCATGATGAATTGCCCATATGCATCAGTCAAGGATTGCAGAATAATATCATTCTATAGATCCAAGTCTAACTTCACACCGAGCTTCTCAAGCTCTTCCATGTCCTTGATCATCATCAGACAGTGATCTTGGACTGACTGCCCATCATGCATCTTAGCCTTAAAAAGTCATTTCGTGACTTGATACTTGGCTGCGCGACTCTGTTCACCAAACATCTCTTGCAGGTGAGCCAACATTTGGCGAGCAGTCCCGATATCTTCATGTTGGCGCTGGAGCTCATCAGACATCGAGCCCAACATGTAATATCTGGCCTTATTATCTTCGTCTATCCATTTTTTCAGAGACGCTCTCTGTTCAGTGGATGGACGGGCTGGTAAGGTGGGAGGGTCCTGGTCCAATACATGGGTTAACTTCTTGGAATCCAAAATGATTTTGTAGTTCTTTGAGCCAATCTTTATAATTGGGTCTGGTCAGTCTATGTGTGTCCAGGATACGTGCTAATGGATTGGATGCAGACATTTTTCTGTAGAGAGTCAAAGATTCTAGTTAGATACTGTAATTATGACTTGACCAATTTATTTAGGAATTTTATTTTTAAACAAATTAGCTCCCACTATTTTTTTGGATCCCTACACTCCCTCTGTAGAGATGCAAAAATCTCCACGATTAATGATTTCTAGTGGGTGGTGCGGTCTCACCAACTGACTCATCACCTCACCTAACAGTTATTGGTGATGGGTTAGCCAATGAGTGAACAACTCTTGTTCAATGATTCTCTAATCATGGTGCACCCAAACTTGGTCTCTAATTCATGAATCTCACCATATCCGGAATATTGATCCACTCCTTAGTTAAGTCAGACCCACCATTTGCATAGACTAGATTCCTAATTGAGTCTCTCACCGTATCCGAAATATTGAGCCCAACTCATCCTCCAGCCCATAGCATCCAATGCCTAATAGACATGGTTGCATCTTTCTGGTGCAACTGAGCCACTGTATCCAGCCGAGAACAATCAACCTCGGGAAGGGCCCGCACATCTACAATGGTGGAAGACCTCAGACTTAATCTTTTCTTAGGAAGAATTGATTCAGGTCTCATTAAACTAGACTTGTCATAGTCATAACAATTATGACTAACCTAGTGGCATGGGTTAGCTCGGATTATTGACCACCTCAAATCAGAACTAGTGTCAACAGATATGGCCAGGTAAGTGAGACCGGTGGAAGGAATATGCCATTAACTCGTACAAGAACGCATTCAGGTCGAGTAGCTCCCAATTAAAAACCAGTCGGTCGTATGTGCCAAACTTACCTTAGACACCAAATTGTTGAGCCAGAACCAATTGGGTTAGCCTACAATCCAGACTCTAACCTCTGAGCCTAATTAGGTCTTGCTTGATCGTGACTCGATCTTGACCCAGACTTAATCCTATTAGGCTGGTCAATTTAAGCATTGTTGATCCCATCTAACCAACTCTTGATTCGGTTTGATCAACCGCTTAGACCTAATTGAGCTACCCAAGCCCGAACCCAGTATTATGAATATGTCTTAGATCTGAAATTCTCAATTTTAGACCTAATTAATATTCCATAATCTTAATTCTTAATTAAGTAGGGTTCATAAATAAAATATGCACAATAAATCCTAGGGTTTCAGGATCTAGGATTTTGCAGAAAGTAAGTTTTGGATTTCTGATTAAGGACGAATGCGCAGCACCCCTACACATCATAAGAACATCCCATCGGATGGAAGGAGAGGGCCTTTAAATCCTTCTTCATTCTTATGATCCGGACGGCCAAGAGGAACGCCTTAATCAGGAACATGTAATACTACAAAATAGTTTTAGATCTATATCATATATCTCATATACAAATTAGATCTAATCATGGCATATTTTGCATACATCTCATGTATCGAATCATGCATATTTTCAGATCTAAATTATCTCATAATAATCTAAAAAATTAGATTTAAATTGATCTTATCAAAATAAACTCTAATCTAGACAACTATGTAGAACTATTCTACAACTAGTCTAGACATGCATCAATCATATCTCATATGATGTTTAAAATTAAATAATTTTTATTTGCTATTTTTTAGATATTATTATAATAATTATAATATCAAAAAATAGTAAATAAATAGATCTAAAATATGATTTAATCAAATTAAATTAAAAACATGCAAGACTATTCTATAGAACTATTCTATTTTAGAACTAGTCATGCATATTTTCTAATCTTAGATCCAAATCATTTAATTTTAATTTTTTCTGATTTCAGATCTGATCACATCTCATGTGACATCTGAAAATCACTTATTTTCTAATTAAAATAAATTTAAAATCAGATCTAAACACTTTAGAACCTTGGCTCTGATACCAGTTGAAGGAAAAATCCTGATTTTTCGGACCAGGTTCGTTCAGATCTGATCGGATCAAGAGATATATTTCAAAAAAATTTTTCTTTTGATCCTAATCAGATCTAGGATATTTTAGATCTGAATTCTTATTATTTTAATAATAAAAATAAAATATAGATAAATTAAATCAAATTTAATTTATCCTTGATGTAGGGTAATCCTATTACCCGTTGATGATCCTGTAAGCAGCGGAAGGTTCTGGATCTAGCCACGCAAGTGCCTGGCCTCTACCGGTATCCACTCAGGATTGGATCTGGAGATCCTCTTCTTCTCTATCACGTCTCCAAAAATTAGATCTGAGATCTGATTTGGAGGATCTTCAAAAACCTTTTGAAGATCAGCAGTTGTCCTTTGCAGCAGCGCAGCCTTCTAGCTTTCTGTCGCCTTTCTCTCGTCTGGATTGCACCAACCAAGATCCCAAACTACCTTTGGGCATGGAGAGGAGAGGGAGAAGATGGACTTTGGCATGGAGGAGGAGAGGAGAGGCAGCCTTGGGGCGTGGGAATTTTCAATCAATTTTTTATCTTTTTGAGTTGGGCGCAGGGTCTTATTTATAGACTATGCGTGATCCAACTCCTCTTCTTCCCAACCAATCACAACCCTTTGTGAAATCAGATCTAAATCTGATTGGTGGGAATAGAGTCCCTTGGATTCCTCCTTAGATGGGTGCCTAAGACCAGTCAAAGTTGGTTCTTAGGAGAAGTCTAATCGGAATCCAAAAAGGAGATGGAGTCCTATCCAACAGGGACTCCTGGGCGCCTCCAGCTTGGGCACACGCCAAGGGTGGCGTGCGCCCTCCTCCTTGCCAGGTTCTGGTAGGGGGACAAGGCCCCCACCAGCTCTCCAATAGGTGCATGACACATGGACAGAAAGTCAAAGTGTCAATGGTCAACATTTGACCAGTCAAAGGTCAACTTTTGACCAAAGTCAAAGGACGAGAAATGGCAGGTGACCAAAAATGGCAGGTATTATCTTACAAAATAAGACAACCCTTTTCTGACTTGGACAAGCTCCAGTCAGACCAAGTGAAGGCCTCTGATTGAGCACAAACTCCTTTGGCTCAGTCAAGGACAACTATTTATGATAGTAAAAGAAGAACGTTAGGTTCAATCGAGTGCTAGCACGATTTTCTTGAACCTAATTGAATCTCATTCAGATCAATTGAACTGGATCAGTTCAATTGATGATCACCAGATTCAAACCCTTATTTTGTGTGACCCAGTTAGGTTCAGTTCTGTATGGTAATGGGATATGTCAAAAAGAGAGGAGATAACAGCGATGGCCATTGGAAGTGGAACTATCCTACTTACTAGCACCTAGAATGAAAAGAGGAAAATCCTTCTGGGAGGCATGCTCGTTATTGGGAGTCTAACTTACGATTTTTTCTGCATCCAGTTGAGTGCTTGACTTGGTTCTAGTGCTCTCATCTTGCACTTCATGAGGATCTTGAGGATAGCAGGAGGCTGAGGGATGAGACATGATCCTATGCATCGTAATGGCAAGAGTTGTTGCTGTAGCTGTGGAAATACTTTTAATTACCATCTGGTTTCCGACTTAGTTTTTAAAAGACTGTTATTATGTGCTGCAGCTAGCAGGAATTTATTTTTAGTTCATGGCTTAGCACAACGGCTATGTGATTACTTTTTAAGGACGCATATGTAAATTCCTTTTGAAAGAAATAAAATTATGCAGAATGGTTTTTATAATGGTCTTTATCAGGCTAATATTTCGATGTACATATTTTAATATCGAGCATAAAACGTGAATGCAAACGACTACGGAATAGTCCAATGATAGATTACTTATGGATTGAGATTAGGTATATAGGAAGATGGATTCAACAAATTGGAGAAAAATGCGGCTATTGAGTCATTACTTTCGGTCATATCCAACTTATTGAACTGGGCTTCAGGAAAAATGACCAAACTCCTTTTGTTGGACATGGGGAAGGGCCCACAGATTCGCTTGCCTAGTACATATGATGTGTGCGCCCATTTGTGTGCGCTAGAGGCAATTTTGTCTACTTCTTTCCTTTCTGATGATCTATCTAGGTATGGGTATGTGTACTCTTGTGAGAACATAAGTCTGAAGCTTTTTGAAAAGTTTCAAACAATTCAAATATGAAGTAGAAAAACAACTGAAAAATTCATTAAGGTCTTCGATCAGTCGGGAGGTGAATACTTAGTCGAAAATTCTAGACTATCTCAAGGAAAATGGCATAGTCTCTCATGGACTCACCAGCGGAACACCTCAACTTCAAGGGGTTTCAGAATAAAGAAATGAACTCTATTGGATATGGTTCGATCCATGATGAAATAAGCCCCTTCGGACCTTCCTGATTTTTCTAATAGGGACATTTCATTGTTATTTAATTTATTTACTGAATAGGGTTTCCTTAAAACCGTTTTCCTACACACATATGAGATAATGGACGGTAAGAACAAGTCTGGATCATCTTAGAATTTGGGTTGTCTAGCTCATGTCAAAGACCACAAGCGGGAAAGTTAGAAGTTTAGGTCGCCTTCAGAGCTTGATTCATTAGGATATCTAAAGAGTCATTAGGATACTATTTACATTCCAGAAGACAACAATGTGATTGGTGAGTCGCATGCATCTTTCTGAAAAATAATTTATTCAAAAGATAGCGCATTAGAAAGTAGATCAAGCTTTGATGAGAAAGTCTAACAAGTAAAAACGAGCTAAGGATCAATTGGACAAATTAGGTTGAGCCAAAAAAAATACTATCTCCACCTCGTAGAATTTCGGAAAGAGTTTACCATCCCTCTGAAAGATACTTAGGTTTATTTTAGAGGACGTTACGAGGAATGTTTCTCGCTAGGTAATGGTGCCCATGGTGATGACAAAACTACACGAGGTGATAATCAGAATATAGATCCGAGAAATGGCTAGAGACAATGCAGTCAGAAATTGCTTGATGCACTCAACAAGTCTGGACCATGGCAGATACACCAGAAAGGTATAGTACTATTGGGTGTAAGATGGATATTCATAAGAGAAAATTGGTGCGGATGAAAATGTGGAGACATTCAGCTAGACTAGTGGTCAAAAGGTTATAGTCCACGCGAAGGATTGATATCAAGATAACTTTTCTCAGTGGCTTGCTAAAATCCATCCGACATTGCTTGCCATTGCAAGCTATTTCGATTACGAATATGGCTAAATGAAACTTAAATGGCATTCTTGAATGGATATCTTGAGGAGATATCTATATGGAACATCCACTAGGTTTCCAATCCAGTGATACCTGATCACAAGGTTTGCAGATCAAAGGTCCATATTGGACTTAAGCCAAGCATCTCGGCTGAACACTCATTTCAACATATGATCAATGTTTGATTTTCATCAAAAATGAAGATGGACATGTTGTTTTCAAAAGGATGAGTGAGAGCGCTGTTGTCTCCTCGTATTTGTACGTGATGATATCCTCCTTATTGGGAAATGATATTCTTCATGTTAACAATAAGTCAAAATTTGGTTTGTCCAAGGAATTCTCATGAAAGACCTACGGCGAGCTCCTTTATTCTAGAAATTAAGGTTCCTATATTGGATAGACCGATAGGATGCCTATGAATTCACAGGAAGATTACTAGAGAAAGTACTTAAGAGTTTAGTATTGGAAACTCTAAGAGGGGATTAATACGCTTCAGACATGGTATTCATCTTTCCAAGAAGATATGTGCGCTAGCACACCTACGGAAATAGAACGCATGAGAAGATCCTTATGCTTTGCAATAGGGAGCCTCATGTATGCCATGCAATGTTACACGCAACTGATATAGCCATGTGTGAGTGGTCCCACAAGCAGATATCAGTCAAATCCAGGTGAACAACCGGACTTCTGTGAAATATATCTTAGTACTTGAGAAGAACTAAGATATGATGGTTGTGTCTTTGTAAATCGGAGAAGTCCCAAGATCAGGGATGCAAGACTCGATTTTCAAATGTCGATATAGATTGAACAAAAGTCACATCTAGGAGTCTGTTTGTGTGCAATGGTGGTGCTGTCAGCTGAAAGAGTTTTCATAAACGTGATAGCAAGATTCCACATGGAAGAAGAATATATCGCTTGCATCAAGGCTGCGAAGGAAGATTCTGGTTACAGAAGTTTCTAAGAATAGGTAATGCCATCAGAATCATTCTCTATATGCGACAATAATGGGCATCATTAGGCCTTGATAAGGAGCGAGGTCCCTCACAAAATCAAGTACATTGAGCGGCACGATTTCATCTCTTCCAACGATTACTCGAGAAAGTATGTCGAGGTCAGAGAGTCAACGTCGGCAGATAATTGGTAGACTCACTTACAAGCTTTTGAGCGCAGAAGATGAAGCCCACTTGAAAGAGATGGGACTCGACTTGTAGCCATTGGCTTCAAGACAGTGGGAGATTTGGTTTAATTTTATTAAATGGTTTTGCCCCCCCCCCCCTTAAGAAAAAGGCCCCCAAGAAAAAATTTTTTGCCTTGAACAAAAAAAATTTTTTTTTTTTGGTGTAATACCTTTTAGGGCAAAATTATAATTTTGACTAATTCGATAAAATGGATTATTTTCTATCACATATGGTGTATTTAGTGTCTGTGCTACATCCTTTGAGTTAATGGTAATGAAATTCATATTTTCAAGAGTTAAAAATTTAAAGACATGAATAATAATTGTTAACTCTAAATGCTTTCGACCATAGAATCTCATGAGGAATGGTGATTGACAAAAGGTTGGTGTACAATCGTTCTCTTTAGTAGATGAGTCTGAGTCTACGGTGTGGAGACACCGAACGAGAGTACAGATCTCATTAGAGATGTGGGCACTAAGCGATAACATCTTCGAAGTAGTCATTAGGGAGTTACTTCTCGTCAAGGACTAACTCAATGCTGCACGTAGTGTGTATGGTTGTTGCCTGAGTGATTGGTAGTTTACTTGAGGGTGTTACAGTTTGACTACACCATACTCGATTTCCTAGCCATTTGAATCCTGAGGGTTGTTGCTATGCACATGTTCATTGTAGGAACTGGATTGCATCAAGATGGAATCTATCTACCTTCGGTGGTAAAGAGGGAGCCCTATGATGATCATGAAAATCAAGTCTGAAGCCCATGGCATGCAGTGAAAATAATAGGAAAAGGTTTCTATTTATCATTTTCACATTGGCTTGAAACGAATGATTACATCATATGACAGAGACTAGGGTTTGACGAGTTTACCTTAACCTAATCTGATCGACGGCTCAAGATAGAAGAATTAATCACACAGTAAGCTGCACAAGTAGTTCGATTCAGCCTCTGATGGGTTGCACACATAATACTGCTAGGTGTTCATGGCGGATTTTGGGAGAAATTCGAATGATTTAGATGATCGATTATCTAGCTGTTCGAATTAGAAGAATTTTGATCCATTCGAAAGGAGTTTCGATATGTCGATGATAGAGATCAATGACATATCCATTACCATACAGAATTTGAAGCTAACTGGGTCATACAAATAAATGGTTGCAATCTGATGATCATCAATTGAATAGGTCTAGTTCAATTGATCTGGAATAGATTCAATTAGGGTTCAAGGAAATATGCTAGCACTCGATTGTACATAAGTTCTCTTTTGCTATATAAATAAGCTGTCCTACCGCCAGATGTCATGCACTATTAGAGAGTGGTGGGGGCCTATCCCTAACCAAAACTTGGTAAGGAGGAGGGCGCGCATCCTAGGGTGGTGCCTAAGTTGGAGGCGCCAGGAGTCCTGTTGGATGGACTCATCTCCTTTTGGATCAATTAGAGTTCTCCTAAGAACAACTTGGATTTGTCTTAGGCCCCCTCTAAGGTAGGAATCTAGGGGGCCTCTATTCCACTATCAGATTTAGATTTGAATTTCACAAGGTTCTCGATTGGGAGAGAGGAGTTGATCACGAGTCCTATAAATAAGACCCTCTCGCCATGCCCCATAACTCAAATTAAGTTTACTGAAGAAATTGAATACCCACCACCCAAGCGCTGCCTCTCCCTTCTTCTCCATGCCAAACCACCTTCTCCTCTCTCTCTCCACTCAAAAGGAGTTTGGGATTTTTTGGTTTGGTGCGATCCAGGATTCAAAGAAAGAAACTGAAAGCTAGAAGAGCTACACTGTGCAAAGGACAACTGGCTGATTCTTCGAAAAGTTTTTGAAAGATCCTCCAGGATCTAAGTTTTTAGAATTGTGACTAGAGAAGAAGAGGATCTCTAGATTCCAGCCGAGTGGATACCAGTAGGGCCAGATCACTTGCGTGGCTTGATCCAGAACCTTTCCGTGCATACAGGCATATCAACGGATGATAGGATTACCATGTCAAATAAATTAAATTTGATTTAATTTATCTAGATTTTATTTTATTTCATAAAATAATAATAATTAGATCTAAAAACAACTCAGTTCTAAATACTAACATCAAAGAGAAAATTTTTGAAAATATATCTCTTGATCTGTATCAGATCTGAACGCACCTGGTCCCGAAAATCAGGATTTTCCTTTCAACGAAATCTTAAGTGTTGTTGCGTATAGTTGTTCATTATAGGAACTGGATTTGCACATGATAGAATTATCCTCGGTGGAGAGGAGCAGGTGTTAGATTATATGTACCCTAGATAAGCAGAATTTGCCGACACTGTGTAACACACTTCTTAGGGCAAATTATAATTTTGACTAATCAATAAAAGATTTATTTTCTATCCCATATATGTAGTTTAGTGTCTGTGACAATCCTTTGAGTTAATGGTAATGATAATTCATATTTTTAATATTTTAAAATTTAAGACATGAAATACATCATTATTAACTCATAAATGCTCCCGACCATATGGATCCATCAGGGATGTGATTTGATCCGAGAAGGTTGTTACAATATTTTTTTTAGTAGATGATCTTAAGTCTAACGGTGTGAGACATCGGACAAGAGTAGGGTACTTGTAGAGAATGAGGACTGAGCGTGACCACCTCGAGTAGCTCACTATAGGAAGTCTACTTCTCATCAATGGACTAACTCGATGCTTAGTGGTTGTCAGGTTCTTGACGGTGAGATGCTATCGGCTTGTTCACACTAGAGGGTGGTTATAGTTTGGCTACACCATAACTCGGTCTCCTAGCCCATATCCAAAATCCTGGGTGTATGTTGTTATAGCATGTTCATTATAGAAATTGTGATTGCATCCAAGATGGAATCTATCTACCTCAGTGGTAGAGAGCCACCCGCTTATGATGATCATTGGAGAATCAAGTCCAGAAGCCCATGGCATGGCAGAGTGAAATAATAGAAAGAGTCTATTTTGGTTTCACTTGGACTTTGAATACGAATGATTATTTCATCTTGATAGAAACTTGGTTTGACGAGTTGCTTACCTATTGATCGGGGCTAAAATAGAAGAACTTATCACAACAGGTAGCGTTCACCAAGAGGTTCACAATTCAGCTCTGGTGGGGTTGCACCATTACTGCTTAGGTCGTCAATGACGGATTTTGGGAGCATTAGAAGATTTAAGATGATCGATCATTCTAATGTTCGAATCAGAAGAGTTTCTGAATCCATCGAAAGGAGTTTTGATGATGTGATGATAGAGATCA